>QJNU01000016.1:83461-128185 GCA_004154915.1 Monosporascus ibericus | reverse complement strand
TGGGAAGTGTGTATTGTCATGGATAATCTCGGCTCTGGAGAGCAGTGGCTAGGAAGCTCTATATATAGTGTGGGAGCCCCGGTATAACGTTATTACGGGGTCTTTATAGCTCCTAGGGGCGTTGATGACTAAGTAAGTGACCCCTATTCTGCGATATACCCCCCAGATGAGAGGGAGATGTTCCCTTGAATTTGCTATTCGCAGTTCCATATGATTCTTAGATTAGTATCAACAAAAGAAATAGCAGTATAGTTAATATAAATATTAGGTGTAATAATAAAGAGGTAGGCCGTATGTGTTTTAGGTGATCTGGGGAAAAAGGGTTTTATGCTTCCCTTTTTTTATCGCTTATGGTAACGGGTAACGAGAAGTGGGTCCGTAAGTATTACGCGTGCTTATATCTGCTATTTTTGCAATGCTGTAACGTTTGTTTTTTTTTTCCTTTTTTCGGTTTTTATGGTAATTTTGTAAGTATTTTAAGTTAAGGAAAGTTAATTACGGAGTTAACGTTATATGTGTAAATTATTTTTATTATTATTATTATTACCAAAAGTAAATATTTTTCCCGTACGCGGTACGTATGTTACGTACTTTGTAAGTTATTAGGCGTATTAACTGGTAATCGTAATTATTATTAATAATAATAGTAATAATAACGTGAATGTTTGTTGTTTCCGGGTAATTCTGTATTTGCTAACGGTAATCGTAAAATGCCTTTTCGTATTTAACGCGTTGCGGTTATCCGCGTTCGTAAGGCTCGCGCCGCGCGTACGTAGGCCGTTGCCGCCGCCGAAGCTGCTGCCGTTACGGTAGACTCCGTACCGGAGCCCGAGTTAAAGCCTGAGCTAAAAAATCCGCTTACTTCCGATCTTGCCGCGGAACCCTTTATCTTGGCGCGTCCGCTGCGCCAGCGTTCCGCATAAAACGTACGGCGTACCGTACCGTATGAGGGTTATTTACGTTTTACGCTTTCGGGTTGCTTTACCGGGGCGTATTATAACGTTACCGTAAGTAATTACTGTTGGCGTTACGTTTCCGGGCATACCTGTTATCCGGTATACGTACCTTTTTATTCCTTAGGAGCTTTTTTTTTTGTTAACCATTAATCGTAATCCTGCCTTAATCCGTCCGTTCGCTATCCGCCTGGTTGCGGCTTTCGAAGTTAGCGATAGTTTTACCGTAAGTTCCTTTCGTAATTTGTACGTTCCGGGAAATGTATTAATTACGTAACAGGAGGTTCGCCGTCTTCGCGTTATTATACGCGCTTTTTAGGAGGGAAAGGCCGGGAACGAAAGGGAGGAAAAGGAATAGGTAAGTGCGCTTATTGGTGCTTTTGTTGCCGTACGTAAGCAGGTGCTGGGCTTTATTGGGTAAATCCTTAATTTGCTTTTGCTTTAGTAGTAATAATAATAATTTTTTTAGTTTTTTTTTTTTTTAAAGGTTAAAAAAGGTTCGTTCCGGGGGCTTTAAATTTAATAAATTTTTAATGGTCCGTTATATGCTTATGATTTTTTGAATTTACCTGCCGTAAATCTTATAAGTTAAAAAATAACTTAAAGTATTCGAATTATTATTTAAGAAAAGTTTTTGTTAAACCGTTAGCAGGTATTTGCGTTATAGGTAAGTAGGTTACGTTAAATAATCCCCGGCTTTGCTTTTAACGGAATTATATATTTTGCGTATTTATATAATGTAACCGAATAATAATCTTTTCGTTTTCGTTTATTATTAATTTAATCGCTTATTAATTATCGCAAAAAATTTTTTAGGTTTAATTTAATTTTAGCCTTAAATCTTAAAATAAGCGTTTAAAAGTTATGGTTTTTTTAGCCGTATACTTTAACGCGAATAATTTAGCTTTTGTTATAAAGGTTATTATTATTATTTAATAAACCGCCTTTTATATAACTAGTTTTCCGAAAAAGGTTATTATATAACCTTAAAAAGATTGCCGTATTTTAGGGTCGTCTATAAATAACGCGTTTCCTGCGATTAATAAAATCTAGGTTTTCCCGTTTGTACTTCCGTATACGATCGCAAGAAACCGTATATGAAATAGGTAGCGGATTATCTTATTAACAGCTTTAATATATTTAATTAATAAGTTATTTAAGAACTTTAATAATAAAGATATAATAAAAGTTACGTTTAGGCGGATTATTATTATAGTATATAGGATAAATTTTATACGTTTTTAATAACCCTTAATTTATTTTTTAAAAGTTATTCCGTTATTAAAGATAAATTTTTTAATTTTTAAAGGGGTTAATAACGTAAAAACGTCGTTTGTTAACTTAAAGCGAACTGTAATTTTTTCGATATAAAAATTATGGGTTAAGATAATTTACCTTTTTGATTTATTGCGGATTATCCAAATACTTAAAAATTAGTTTACTTTGCTTTGATTTTTAAGTTCGTACGTTTTTTTTAATTTAAAAATTATTATATTAGTTTCGGATTAGTATTTTTGGTAATGGAAAAGTAATAAATCGTTTACGAAAAATATAAAAACGACCGTACGTTATTTGTTATAAAATAGGTACGGCTTTTTTGGAAATAAAATAAGCCTTAGTTTTTGTAAAGTGGAGGAAAATTTCCGATATTATAGTAAAGGCGAGTTTTTAAGCCCATATAAAACGTTTTTAAGTTCCGTATATATACCGCTTTTCTTAAAGCCTTTTAGGAAAACGTAGGTTATTATAAGTTATTCCTTACGAAAAGCGTTTAAGAAAGTTATTATTACGTCGTATTAATAAGTTTCCAGGTTTTGTTTAGTAGTTATAACCATAACGGTTTTAAAAAACCTAACTGCAAGCGTGGTAGTATACGTGCTGATGATTAAGTCGGCTTTCTGGAAATCGTTACGTATATAGATACGTAATTTGCAGCGTTTTAACTAGCTATTTTTATCGAATTTATATGTAAATACCTATTTTAATAGGATTAGCTTAAACTTAGCTTATATAATCGGTATCTTTTTTTATACCCCGCATTTTATAAGCGCCTTAATCTTTTTTTTAGCATCCTTCCTAAAGGCGTTGCTTAAAAGGTGCTTTTCGAAATCCTTTTAATGTTTCGGCGGCTTGGCTGCCAGTTAATCCTTATGGATTTTAAATCTGTTTGGTATAACGCTAAGCCGCTTAATTTGCTTTTATAACGCTTTTGCCGCGATTATTATATGGAAGGTATATAATTCCTTATATCCTTGTTTTACTGTATGCTATAATAATAGAAATAGATAAATAATATCCTTTTAGTTTCGATTTAAGGCTAGGTACATTTTATTGCTTTTAAAGATTACGGTAACGTTTATCGAATGAATATTACCGTTTACGGTATTATTAGGGTTCTCCCGTTTCCGCAGCCTTTTACTTTTATAAGTAAGTGTTTATAGTTACTTTCCCTTGCTTTTTTTGGATTTACGAATATAAGGGGTAGGGTTTCCTTAATCGCCGGTACTTTCCTTATTTATTAAAGTCCCGAACCTGATTTTAGATAAGGGCGAATAAGTTGATTTATTTATGGGGCCCGTTAAATGCATTTCCCGGAAGGCTTCCTTTATGCCTTTTTTTTCGTAAGCAGTTTACGGAAGTTCCGCAAATTTAATGCTTTTAGCCAGCGGCTAAGGTTTGCTTTTTTAAGCGCTTTTTTAAACTTTATTTTCCGGATTAGGAATATTTTTAAGGGTTAGAAGTTTACGATTAATTCCAGCTTTGCCCGTAAGCTCCCTTACCCCCGAGTTTTAACCTTCCGGTTGGCTACCCGTCAGGTTTTTAGGCTCGGGAATAGAGCTTTCGGCGGTTTTTAAAGTGCTATGATTATTATAAAGGCCGTTTTACGCGTTAAGTATGTCAAAAACTAGGTTTTCTTTAAGAATTTCTTCGGAGATTTAAAGGTTTTTTGCGAGTTTCCAGCTTATAGCTAAGGCAAGCGCTTTTTTCTTTTTTTTTTTTGGTTAATAAAAAATATTTTCGTTAAATTTAACGTTATGCGTGGTAATAACGGTACGGAATTCGGGCACCTATATTCGGTAAATATTAAAAGCTCGGAATCTTATTAAATAACCGATGTAAGTTTTCGGTTTTACTTTAAATGCTTGTTTTTTTTTTAGTTTTTCGATTTTTTGTTAACGGATACGTTCGTACGTTATATGCGAAGATTTTAAATTAGTCGGGTCTAAGGTTTGCGGTAATTGCGTTTATAATAGCGGGATCATATTAATGGAAGTATTGCTTAAATTAATGTGCGAGCATTTTATTAGGTGATAGCAGATCGTATGCGTAGTTTGGGCTTATATTGTATAGCCATGCTGTAGTTTTTACTGTTTTAGGTAGAGGTTTTTTGGGAGGTTCGTTTTTAGCTTTATTCGAAGAACTTTATTGATCAGCTTTTGGCCTGTTCGTTCGCTTTTTTTTATAGGTTTTTTGGTATATGGGGGAGCTGTTTTAAGTTCGATTCTTTTTTCGGTATACCATACTTAATAATTCGTAAGTCCGTTTATCGCGATCGTCCCAGTATTATTATTCTGCTTGATTTTGCAGATGGGGAGCCTGTATTACCTGCGTACCTAATGCTTAAAGTTTCTGATAAGACGGAACGTCGTTATTTTTAAACGATCGGCTGTTAAAAAGGCGAAGAGCTTCCTATTGTATTCGTTTTTGATTACCAGGAGCCATCTAGAGTTATCGAACCTTATAGGGTAGTTAAAGTAATTTTATGTAATACGTTAAAAGGGTTTGGGAACTTGGCTTTCGGGCGAGCGTTTTGAAATTACTTTAAAGGCGTACGTACGAGCATAGTTCTTATATTTCAGACGTTTTGTCCTTTCGATGATAACGTTCCTGGCGTTCTTAACAAGCGCTTTTAGCGCCTTAGGTTCTAAGTGCCCAGACCTAAGGTGCCAAAGTTTCTTTGTTTTTTTGTAAGGGCGTGGGGGATTTTTTGATCGCTTTTACGGCTTTCCTTTTTTTTTTTTTATTAATCGTCGGAAGTATCAGAATTCCTGCCGGGCTTTGCGGAATTATTGGTAGGCTGTTCGAATAAGAGGAAAGCGATTTATATTTAAGGAAAATTAAGTTATATACTTAAGTAAGCTTTATAAGAATAACGTTTTTGCTGATCTTTCCCTTTTTAAGGGAGCAGTTTAAACCGTAGTATTAGATCTTAGTTTTCTTTAGCAAACCTTTCGAAATGATATTAACGTAAAAACTTTTTATTATTATTACGTCCTTAAGGATAAGGTTATATTATAGCTTTCCAGAAGCTTCCAGCAGTGCTTTTTTGATCACCCTTTCCCCCATGCCGTTAATCGGTAGCGAGGAGGATCCCGTTTTTATTATTTGTCCTGTAAAGTTAGGCATAAAGGTACCGGGGATAAGCAGGTTTTTGGTATTTATTAAGTGTTTCGCTTTATAGTTATCGATTAATATGGATTAGGATAAAGGGTATTTGCCGAAATGGATGGTGGTATAAATTTTTAAAGTAGGATTAAGGGCTTTTAAGGTATAAGGATTAATAAACGTTGTAATAATATTGCCGAACTGCGTATTATTACCGCCGTTATTGCTAGGCGTTAATCATTTTATAAAACCCCGGATAGGTTTTTTTTATTTAAGGAATTTCATAAGGTTATTCCGAAACTTCCTTTATCTGTTAAACTTAAAACGCTTACGGATCCCCTTTAAAACCTTTTAGCTGGGGTAGGTAATTTTCCGAATGGTTACCTGTGACGGCTAAGGGGTTTAACCAACTTTTAAACCTAGTCGTACGGTTTATGTTGGCAGTAGTGTTGTGGGAAATTAAGCAATAATACGTTTAATAGTTACGTCTGGTAATAGCAGATTGTTAAAGGTAATCTAGGTAACCAAGTTATATTATAAGCTGGTAATCTATCTAAGCTATAGTAAGAATGAATGTATATATCTTCATCTTGGTTCAAAATGCTTAAACGGCTTAAGCTTTTAAGGTCGTTAAACCCTTTAAGCCCGTATGGTAATTTAAGGAGCTTAAGGAATTTGGCCTTTTAAATCTTTTAAGTTAGTTACGTAACCCCTTGCCTTAGTTCGGGGTTAACTTCTTTAGGAGGTCCGATCGTTTATGTTATAGTTAAGACCGTTAGGTTATAATACGATTTCTCCCTTTTAAAATCTTTATTTTTAAAGATTAATTTATTTGTCCGTTAATTTTGGTAAGTAACTTTTCCTTTTTTATATTTATGATATCGGGTTAAATTAAAAAACGTTGTTTTCGTTAGCGTATTAACGCTTTAGTTTTTTTAGAACGTATTAATCGTTTTGGTTTTATTATACCTTTTTGTTTTCGTTGTAAAAAGGAAGGTACGGACTGTAAGGTCGTTCGTAATTCCATAAAGTGCGTACGATACGTTCGTTACGGTAATCCGTATGATGTTTTCGGGCCTTTAAAATTAAAGTACTAAAAACTTTTTGACGAAAAGAATCGTTTAAAACGTAAGGAAAAGCAAGTTCGGGAAACGTTACGGGCTGTTACGAATAAGTTTAATCGTTTGCAAAAATAAAAACGACTTTTTCGTTAACGGGGTATCGAAATGCTTCGTCGTGGTATTAAAGGTACGGAGGTTATAAAAAAGTTCGAGCGGTTAAAAAAGGAACGGGAATAATTAAAGGCGGTAGTCGTTACGGTTACGTTAGGCCAGGTCGCAGATCCGGTTAATTGGTTTAAACCTATTAATTGGTCGATTGTTAATTGGGGTGTATCCGTCGTTACTGGTAAAAATTCCTTAATAAGCGCTAGGCGTTTATAAGGTTCTTAACGGGTTTTTAGGTGTTTTCGGAGTTTGGGTAATTTTTTTATTTAATTAAGTATTCGGTAAGTCCGTTTTTTTTTTCGTATATTTAGGATTTTTTTTGCTTTATATGTTAGTATGTCTTTTTTTGCTTTTTTTTTCGTATCCCGTATTAACTTTAATGGTATCCGCTATTAATTCGAGTAAGGAAATATGAAAGATTAAATGGAGTTTAACTTTAGGGGGTAATTTTAATTAATAATTATTTTCCGAGATTTTCTTAATGATTTTATACGGGCCGATATATTTAAAATTAAGTTTTTTGTTAGGTCGTTTGGTTTAAATATTTTTGGTAGCTAGGTAAACCATTTTTTTTTTCCGGAAGGTTAATTCTTTTAACCTTTTTTGGTTGTAATATTTCTTTATTTGGTTACGTACGAATTTAAATTTTATTTTTATTTCCGCATATAGTTGCTTAAGTTATTTTAATATAAGGATTGCCTTAACGTTAGTGGAACTTTCGCGTATATTTTTATAGATTTTTGGTATAAAGCTAAAGTTAATGTTTATTAAAATTGTTTTGGTGCTTTCGTGGTAACTGGTATTATAGGTTAGTTGCGTAATAAATAGCTTTTGGATTTAATTGTTTTGTTCGTAATTAATGTAATATCGTAAGTAGGTTTCTAGTATTTGGTTAATTTTTTTTGTTTATCCGTTTATTTAGGGTTTAAATATGTTGAATAATTTGTGATTTAGGTTTAGTTGCGTTATAAGTTTTTGCCAAAATTTCGAAATAAATGTTATTTTTTTATCTGAAATAATTTCCGTTAATAATCCGTATATTTTTAAAATATATCTTAAGAAAATGTAAGCTAGTTGTTTTATATTTGTATTTTTATTATATAGTAGGAAATAGGAAAATTTGGTGAATCGGTTAACGATTACGAAAATGCTATCGTAATATATGCCCGTAACTGGGTTTTTTAAAAGTGGGAGTTTGGTAATAAAATCGAAAGTAACTAAATTTTATGGTCGTTTTGCGATTGGTAATGGTTGTAGTTCTCCGTATGGCTTGTGTCGTCGAGCTTTTGTTATGTTGCAGATATGGTATTATTATCGTACTTTCTTTATTATTGATTTTATTTTAGGGAAATAATAGGTACGTTATAGTTGCTTTAGGGTTTTATGGATCCCTGGATATCCGTATAGCTAATGTTCGTATATGTTTCTTACTAGTATTTTCTGGTATTCTTTTAGGATTTGTGTTTTTTCCATTTTTTGGTTTTTAGGTAGGTTGTCGTTATATTTCTGGATTTTCTGGTATAGGTTGAAGGGTGCTGTTCTAATTGTTGCTATCTGTCGTAATTGCAGGTATCCTTTTGGCGTAATGTCGAAAATTTGATGGTTAACTTTAATTACTTTCTTTTCGAGGTCTGGTTTTCGATTAAGTACGTTTGTTTTGCCGTTTTTTGATCCTTTTTAATAAATAATAATAAAGTCGTATTTTGATAGTTTTTCGGCGTAACGTAATTATCGTCCTGTAAGTTTTCTGGTGGTGGTAAAGCGTGTAAGGTTTTTGTAGTCGGTATATATCTTAATTTGGTACAAGTTTTCCTTAAGGTAATATCTGAATTTTTTGAAAACTTTAATAATAACCATAAATTCTTTATCGGGAATGGCATAATTTAATTCTGCTCCTTTTAACTTGTAAAAATAAAAAGTAATAAGGTATAAATGGCCTTAATTATTACGGTATCTTATTACTACGCCCAAAGCGTAATCCGAAACGTTAGTTTTAAGTTTAATTAGGCGGTTTGGGTTATATATGATTAATACTGGCTTGCTGGTAATTACGTTTTTTATTTTTTAAAAGGCGGTTTCCATTTTCGTCGTTTAAAGGAATTTGTTTCCTTTTTTTGTTAGGTTGGATAATGGCGTAACTATTTTGTTAAAGTTTCGAATAAACTTTTTGTAATAATTAGCGAATCCGAAGAAAGTTTATATTTCCTTAATTATAATAAGCGTCTTTTATTCCTATACTGCAACGATCTTTTTGGGGTTTATTTTAATATATCTTGGGGTGATAATATATCTTAAAAATTCCACTTTTTACGTATAAAACTGGCTTTTTTTATTATTAACTAAAAGGTTAATATCTTATAAGGCTTAAAAAACTGTATAAACGTATCTTATATGTTCCTCTTTATTTTTTAAGTAAATAAGAATATTGTCGAGGTAACAAATAACGAAAATATCTAAGTATTCTTTAAGTACGTAGTTAATTATCCGTTAAAAAGTTGCTAATACGTTCGTAAGTCCGAAAGGTATAACGAAATATTCGAAAAGTCCGTACTTCGTTTTAAAAGCTGTTTTTTATTTATATCCTGGCTTAATACGAATTTAATTATATTCTTTTTTAAGATTTAAGCTTATAAATTAATTAACTTCGTAAAGGCGATCTTTTATTTCGTTAATTAAAAGTAACGGTATTTTATCCTTAACCGTAATATCGTTTAATTGTTTATAATTAATAATTAGGCATAATTTCCCGTTTTTCCTTAATATAAAGAATATAAGGTATCCGGCTGATAAATTAAAACGTCATATATAACCTTTCCGAAGTTTGTTTTTAAAATATTTGCGTAATGCTTATAATTTTATTTTATTAAGGTTATAGATTAAATAAAATCTGGTCGATATCCCGTTTTTAAGGATTATTTCGTGATTTTATTCGTTATGCTTTGATAATTTTGTTTTAAGTTTTTTACGGAATAATCGTTCGTATTTGTGGTACTATAAAAGTACGTTAATTATGGTTTCTAGCTTTGGGGGTTAATGCTGTAGATAATCGTTTATCTTTTGCAACTTTAGCCTAATGGTAGCGATAATACGTCGTATTTTTTTATGGTGCCTTTATTTTTTTTTATGTCTTGTTCTTATAGGTGGTAAAGTTTTTATCGTATCCTTATGCTTATATTCGTCGCCATTTTCGATCGAATGTTAAAATTTTTTCGCGTTTTGCTTTTTTTTATCGAATGGATATAAAGCGAACTTTACTTAATTAATTATTTAATCGATTAAGGGGTTATATTAGTATAGCCATAGTTTTCCGAGGATTATATCGTAATTCCTTATTAAAACGATATCGAAGTTTACTATTTAGTTTCGTCCGTTAATAAAGATTTCGAAGTGATTAATTTCGTGGCTGATCTTTCCGTTATCGTAGGTAAATGCCTGACCTTCCGCGTTTTCGGTAATGTAAGGTTTTATCTTTTCCTTTTATGGTAATCGAAATTGGTTAACCATATCCGGCGTAATATAGTTACCTTTTGTTATTCCGTAATTTATAAATACGGTAAATTAATATATCTTAATTCGTACTTACAAGGTAATAAGGTCGTTTTTGGCTTTTATCGTTACGTTTAAAGCCCTTTTAGGAAGTTCCTGCTGGCTTTTCCGGGTTTTATTATCTTGCGGTTTTTTTATAGGTGGCGTTCGTTTTTTAATTTATTCTTTAACGCCTTGATGCGCTTTTAATTTTATGCGTTAAAGGTTTTTAATTGCTTTAGTTATCCTTTTTGTTTTCGTAAAGTGGCTTTAAGTAAAAGGACTTATGTTTGGAAGTTTTCTTTAGTAATGTACTTTGATTCGGGGGTTCTTTATCCTTCCTGTCGTGTTTAAAACTGGGCGTCGTATTGTTTTATTTTTTTGTTCCTTTTCTTTATTTCGTATTTAATTTCTTATTGCTTTTTCGGGTCGTTCGTAAAGGTTAAACGGAAATTTAAGTTATTGATTATTTTTAAGGACGTTTTTATAACCGTTTAGTAAATTTATTCCTTTTTTATCTTGTAATTGTACCAACCGTAATAATATATAAAGTTTTCGTTAAGGTAATTCTTTTTTTTGGGCTAGCTTATTGCGGCCGTAATGATATTAATGGTATCTTTTAAGGCGAACGTTTTTAAATGTTTGTATTATTGTTAATCCTTAAGGTTTTTCCTGGTTTAATTATGGAAGTCGAATTCTTGGTTATATATTTACGTAAGTCGTATCTTAATATACCGTTTTTCTTTTATATGTCTTAGGTAATAAATGCGTTTATATTGGATGGCATAAAATTTCCCATATCGGTCTGGTTATCCTGGCAATAGGTTCTCGTTTTAACCTTGGTATTTCTTAATTTATGCGTTAAGTTCCAACTATTCGTACCGTTATCGCCACTTCTTTTGGGAGCGGAAAAGTAATTTATCCTTTAAAAACTTTTTTTATCCGTTGTATTTTTTTAGCTATTAGGCTGTTATAGGTTTTATGGTAAGGGTTTGTTATTTTTAAATAGCTGCCTGGGATAGTTCTTTTATTTTTTATAATCCCTGTTATACTTCCTTAAGGGGGTTGTAATCATCCTTAATCCTAATTATATTAATTAACTTATTGTCGTTTCCTTAATTATTTCGAAGGAATCCTTAGAAAACTGGTATCCAGGTATTTTATCGTAGCTTTTTAGGCGCCTTATATTAATAGGCTTTATGTTCCATCTTGTTGCAGTTAAAGTATTTAATGGTACGCGGGTTGCGTTATTATATTGCGCCTAATTCCATGGGTTCTGGTGCCGTTCCATAGGACGTGTTGGTTCCTTATAAAGTGCTGGTGCTAGGGGGGTGCCTTGGCTTATTATTTTGTTAATCCTTAAAGTGTCGAATTCTCCAGGCGTATTACTGATCGTCGATCTTGACTATTATGGCGATGTAATTTACCAACTTTTCGGGGCGTTCGTTCTTAAATAATTCTTTTTGTACTTCCTTTTTTAAGCCGTTAAAGAATGTGGTTATTAATGCCTTTTATCCCTAATTAATCTTCGAAGTTAGTTAAATAAAGAAGTTGCCGTATTTAAAGGCTGATTTTTTTTGCTTTAGATTTTTAATCTTTTTTTTAGCCTTAATTTTTTCGTTCATTATTCCGAATATTTTTTTTAATTCCTTTTTAAATCTTTTATAGTTACTGTAAATGTTCGTAATCTCCGCGGATTTTTGTTAAGGAGGTTTGGTAACCCATTTACGAAAGGTAGGCTTAAACCAAATAGCTACATTTCCGGTTAACTGTTTTACAGCGAACTGGATTCGAAAGGTAAACGTTACGAGTTTAATTGGAAAGTACTTAAAGTAAGTACGGCATTCCGTAAGGAATTATTGTAACTTGGTGGTAGTTCCGTCGAAAGGGGTAAGCTTAGTTAGCTTTAGGATTTTTCCGGCCTTCTTGCCGTAAGCTGTTTAGGCAGGTTATGTTAGCTAGGCTGGCCGATCCGGTTGATCGGGTTGTTCCATGCTTACTTATCTTACTAGTTTGATTTTTTAAGCTTCCAGTTGTTTGCGAATTTCCTTAAAGGTATTGGTAAGCTCGATCTTATCGTTGGTAAGTTAAGTAACCGCGTTAGTTAACCAGTCAAATTTATGTAAGGCTTTTTCCTAGAAGAAATTAAGTCGAATCTTTTCGTTATCGGAATCTATGGGATTATCCTCGGGTACCTAAAAGGTTTTCTTAAAGGCAGGCTGCTTATTAGAAAATATGATGCTAAGGGTATTGCTTAAAGTTTGATAATATTGCTAAATAAAAGCTTGTAACGTATAACGGTTAAAGGGTTTAACTAACTTTTAAACTTAATCGTACGGTTTATGTTGGCAATAATGTCGTAGGAAATTAAGCAATAATACGTTTAATAATTACGTCTGGTAATAGCAGATTATTAAAGGTAATCTGGGTAATTAAGTTGTATTATAAGCTGGTAATTTATCTAAGTTATGGCAAAAGTAAGTATATATATCCTTATCTTGGCTTAAGGTACTTAAGCGGCTTAAGCCCTTAAGGTCGTTAAGCCCTTTAAGCCCGTATGGTAGCTTAAGGAGCTTAAGGGACTTGGCCCTTTGAGTTTTTTAAGTCAGTCACGTGACCCCTTGCCTTAGTTCGGGGCTAACTCCCTTGGGAGGTCCGACCGTTTGTGTTGTAGCCAAGACCGTTAGGTCATAACATTACCCCCGTAATCGCCAGACGCAAAATAGCATATTTAAGGGGGTTTTATTTATAAGTTTGGTTTAACGTGTTAAGATAGGGATACTTATAGTTATTAGGTTCTTTCGGTAAAGAAGAATTTGCGTTAAGGTTTGGGGGCGTTCCCGATTCGGAAGGTGATTTTGGTAATAACGTGGTAAAGATCTTAAGATTTTTGGTTTTAGTTCGTAAATTGTTTTTATGGTATATAGCTGAGAATTAGGCTTTAAGCTTTTATAAAGTTATGGTAGGCTTACTAAGTAAATCATTCCGTATAAAGTTAGTAAGCTTTATTTATCCCCATATTGGCGCGAGCCGCTTTGATATAAAGCTAAGAAAGTTTTTTGCCGCGAACGGATTTTTAATTTCCTTAAGATTATACGCCTTCGTTTAAATATAGGCGGTAAACCAGGTCCGGTATTATTGATTATGCTTTATATGGCCTATTTTTGTTAGGCGTAAGGTTTTGCGGTATTTTTCGCGTACCGTCGTGATGGTATTTAGCGGTAAAGGAGCGAGTTGATCCTTTAATTCCTTAAGAAGGTCCTGGATAGTCGTTTTTTTTTGGATAATTAGGGTAGCTTAGGCGTTTTTTAGGATCTGGCTTTTTATTATCGCGTTGATTTACGTTTAAAAATTGGTATACTTTACGTCGATCCTAAAAGTTTCGCGTGCCTTTTCCCGGATGTTACTTTTAAGGCGTTTAAGATCTGTTTTATATTATTCCTTTAAATCCGTAGTTTGTAACTTTTTAGGAGCTTTGGAGGTAGGACCACGTTATTCGATATTAAGGTAAAAGTTTTGCTATTAAATTAGGACTTGCGTATATTGTTTCCTTAATTAAGCATTGGATTCCGTAATATATTTTTCGAGCGAAGGGAGTTTCCGAGGGCCTGTAGAACGTTTAACGTTAAACGTATTTGGGTCGATAAGGTGCTATATATTACGTAAGAAAGCGTTAAAACGTAAGGAAAGGAACTAGTTAAAATAATTAAAACGATCCTTAAAGATTACGTCCTTAGGAATGGGATTATCCGATATATTAAAAGATAATAAGGTTTTTAATTAATAAAAAAAAAGTTGCGATTAATTTAACCGTAGCTATCTTGCGCAGCTAAAGTACCGGGCTTATAACTGTTACAGTTAGGCTGATCGCGAGAAAAGGTTGCATAAGGTATGGGAAGTGTGTATTGTCATGGATAATCTCGGCTCTGGAGAGCAGTGGCTAGGAAGCTCTATATATAGTGTGGGAGCCCCGGTATAACGTTATTACGGGGTCTCTACAGCTCCTAGGGGCGTTGATGACTAAGCAAGTGACCCCTATTCTGCGACAGGTTGTACCGTCCACTCAGTCTTCCTGTCCCTCGCCAGGGCCCTAATGTCTGTTCCCCGACTGTCTGGCGTGAGCTAAGACTTGTTGGGTCATGACACCTATCTAGACACCGCTTGCCTAATTAGACTTATTCAACTCTGAACGCCCGCCTGCCTGTTTCATCACCGCCTGTCTAATTATGTTACCTAATTTAGGTATCAAGCTCGATTAGATACCGTCTTCCTGATCTGACACCACCCTCTAGAGTAAGGGTTACCAGTTACTAAGCACAACCACAAAAAGACCGCCGTCAAGCCTCCTACGTAACGGAACGGTCATGAAAATAATTATGGCTTTATAATCGCTACGGAATTCGACGTGCGGCATCGGCCTCCACGGCATGAAAACCTTATAAGAGAGTAGCGGTACCACAAATCAGGTATAAGTGTTCAATCTTGTCCAACGTTACTTCGGGATCCTCGACGTGCTGAGTTACCAGAACACCGCTTCAAAGGGACAAGCCCAGCGCTGCCCAAACCCAAGCCCGGACACAGTCCAAGCAGTTTTATCGGATCGTTCGACTCGAGCCAGCGTTATAACTAGTTATCTCCGCAATCTGAGTATAGAAACAACCTACTAGAAACCATGCCCCGAACAAGCTCGTGTTAAGAATATGCAAAATTCGGTGCCATTTGGCATGAGGGTCTCCGTTGCAGTGAAGATAAGTGACGTAGTTACATCCTCCACGCTCGTTCTCGCGCAACGACTTGCCCAGCACCACTACCTAGCGACCGACCCAACCAACGCTCAATTCAAAATGCCAAGTTCTGCTCAAGACTAACACCACCGGTGTCGCAGAATAGGGGGTCACTTGCTTAGTCGTCAAGGCCCCTGGGAACTGTAGGCGCCCCGTAAGAACGTTGTTCCGGGGCTGCCACACTATATATAGAGCTTCCTGGCCACTACTCTCAAGAGCCCAGACTATCCATGACAATTTATACTTTCCACATTCTATGCAACATTTCCTCGCGATCAGCCTAACTACGACAGCATGATATGATGTTCCGCTGAGGTAACGAGCCTTCGCCAGACTTCGGTCAGGCCGAAAGCTGATTTTACCATCCATTCTAACCTGTACTCGTCGGGGCCGAGAATGGGACGTTGTTAGATTGATATGTCGGCATAGGTGCGTAAGAATGGTCGAAAAGGGCTTGGGCCACTGTCGTTTCTGGATGTTTTACAAAGATTAACCAGGCATTTCGGCTGTCAATTTCTAGGTCGTCGCTGAACCTGTAGGGTAGAGTGAGCAGGCATCCTAAATAGGACGGACCGATACATAGAAAGATAAACGCAGCAGGAAAAGGGGTGTATCAGATTGCTGACTGCGTCCAAGTCTGCCACGGGCGATCGAGTTCTTTTGACGTAGCATCTGCGACAAAAGGTTTGTCATCGATGGGCCGCGATAGGTATTCTTTAAAGTGCGTCAAAGCCGCCTGTTTCCTTGCGTCTTGGGAACGAATGCCGACGAGGAGTAACGCGTGGGAGGTGCCGGGTAAGAATCAAGAGCGGCCATCTGTAAACGATCTCAGCGGCATAGACGGAAGACGCGGGCATTTGGTATACGGGTGCGAGCTGCCTGCCTCGAGAAGGGCTAATGAACGAATAGTCACGAGGGAAACCGGCATTTTATAATTCACATTAAGCCTGGAACTCGCATCGGCTGGATGAAGAACAAGGACTCCATTCAGGGTGAATCATTGTTGGCTCACGATATGACATTAGCTTCCTCCTTGGCACTGGCCGCCGGCGGTAAGGTCAGGGCGGCAGCCAGTCACAGAAGGGGGAGGCGGAAGCGTAGAGGGATGTGGGCGGATAAGACCCGGCATCGTCCGGAGCAGTGCGAGCAGATGTTCCGGGTTCTCGACGGCTCCGTTTGAAAGAACTGGTTGTCCGGCCCCACTGCAAAACGGTGCTCGGGATACAAAAGGCGGTGCGGCCGGGCAGAGCCTGGACAGGAAGGTGGGCCGCGACGAGTCAGCAGACAGATCCGTGCCGAATGTTCGATATTGCATCCGGTATAAATTTTAAGGATGCTGCTGTGATAATAGGGATCATTCTAAAGAATGAGCACCTTTGGTGGTAAAAGAAGCGGAATCGTGACCCGTATGGCCCCAGACTCTACAATCTTTAAGCCCGGGTAGATGGTTGGTTTTTTTAAGATGGGAGCCTTCGGAAACCGAATCCAGGCAAAATCCAGTTTAATTTACGCGATCCCAGAAGCGGTAAGGTTCGAATAGGCTACTAAGATGCCTTTCGGTTTTATGACGTCGATGTACTCTCTGTTCGATTTTGCTCACGTCAGGAAAAGGGATCGCGTCTTGATCCATTCCACCACCGGAGGTGTTGGCATTTCGGCTATCCAGCTCTTCCACTACGTGGGCGCGGTGGTATGTCGTCTTATCATGTCTTAATGAATTTATTTCTATTTCTGAAATTAGCTGAAATCTGCCGCTGACATATGCGAAGGTATACGCAACTGTTGGAACCAAGGAGAAATGTCAGTTTCTGAATGAAGACTTTGGAATACCCGATGAACGTATATTCTCCTCGCGTACAACGGATTTCGAGCATCGAACTATGTTACATACTCTCGGTAGAGGTGTCCATATGGTCGTCAATTCGCTAACTGGAGATTTGCTTGATGCATCTTGGTGTGTAGTGGCAGACCGGCAGATAATGGTCGAGCTAGGTAAAAGGGATATCCTAGACCGAAACACTCTATATATAGAGCCCTTCGACCGCAATACATCTTTCCAAAGCTTCGATCTGCCTTAGAGGAAATAGGCGATAACACGAAAGCAAGTTACGCATCGTTTCTACTCAATGAGACTGGCATAACCTAACTGACCGCAATCTCTCGGCCATTTTCGATTTGCTCGAGAAGGGTCGCATAAGACCCATCACACCAATCTATTCGTGCTCATTTGCTGACATTCCATCCGCCCTGCGCCACCTCCGAAGCGACAAGCATGTCGAGAAACTGGTCATAAGTGATAACGCAGACTCCAATGTAAAGGTTATGATTTGCCCAGCACCTCGACGCATACATCTCTAGAGCGATGTTCGCTATCTTCTGGTTTGGGGGCTTTTGGAATCTTCACCAAACCTGCATCGAGACTGGCCTCGACCTGGACTTCTCCACCATGCTGTCTAGTATGTCCGGAATATATGGGATGAAAGGACAGGGAAATCACGCGGCTGGTAGAGTGTTTCTCGACGCATTTGCATCATATCGTCGAAGTCGCGGTCTTCCAGCGTGTTCCGTAGACTTGGGTATCGTCGAAGATATTGGATACATGGCCGATCATGAAAACTGCAAGAAAGCTTCGACCCTGTAATTGGTATAGAATCAATGAACGTGTATTGCGCCAGATTGTCGACTGTCGATTCAGCAACAACACCAGAGCCCTACTAACATGCAAAGTGCAGCGCAGATAATAACGGGTATCCAGTTCCCACAACGAGAAGACTCACAGCTCTGGAGTGATGCCAGTTTTTCAGGCCTGTTCTTCTCAGGGAAGCAACTAGTCCGAAGGAGTGTCACGGATCCAAGGATATTCAAGCAGTGCTTACCGCAATAAGGTCTCGAGCTGACGCAAGAGTCGTCCTTGACCTGACTGCCGTAGTATTTAACAGATACTTTGTTAAGACTCTCAGACTATCAGAGCCCCTCGACCAGACCAGGCCACTGTCTGCTTATGGGATTGACTCTCTGGGAGCCGTTGAGTTTCGTAATTTCGTAAGGGTCGAGCTGGATATCGAGCTGGGTATCGAGCTTACGACTTTGGAGATCCTGAGCGCGGCTTCGTTAGCGGCATTTTGAGAGAGGGCAATCCAACCGAACAACAAGAGACTACCTAGCTTAACGAGGGGTTTGGGCCATTAGGAACACGGGAATCCGGCACTGCCCGTTGCCATTTCGTCTTCAGGAAATTTGCATGGGGTCCTTACAGGAGATCGATTCCGCATACGTGAGGTTGTCCTTCCTACAACGTGGACAAAGATGTGTCTCGCGTCTTATTGGCTGCGAATAGCGTCTTACGTATCATCGCAGATGAGAGTAATCAGCCTACATCATGCAGTAGTGGTTCCAAGGTATCTATCCCAATGTAGGAATATAACTATATCGCTTGGACGACTAACGCAGTTCGAGCGCCTGATCTTTTGCCATAATCCAAGACCCAAGCTAGGTAGTCTCGACCGAAAAATACACCTACGAGGGCTCTCTACAGAGAGGCTGTTGAACCACTGCTTCTAGTTCATTGCTATATGTGTCTTCGCTTTCAAAAATACTAAACCTTGCCAACGGATAATGAAATTCTCAACCGCCAAGGTAACCATCGGGATTTGGAAACGACAGCGGGGACTGGCATGCGAACGGCCCGGCTAACATGCGAACACCTACGGACGACGTTACCTGAGTGGCGCAGTGCGAGATACTCAACCTCGCCCGACAGGCCGCTATGCGTCGAGTCCGCTTTTACCTTGACGGATGTAACGCCCCCACAGCTATGAGACCCTGACATCACGAAATATAGAGACTAGAATGAAGCGTTTTGAACTCCATGGATATTGAAGTCATGCCATCAAGCTGTAATCCCGACAAAGAAGACAACCTAGGGTAGCTGTGTTCATCTACTAACCATTTGGTCTTACCCAGACACGTAACCTCCTCATGCTTCTCGTTCAATGGTTACCTCCCTCGTTCGAACGATCCCCCGATGAGCAGCCGAGCTCGCACGCCTTACATGCGCCGGCTTCAAGTTATGGGGAAGAATCATCTCCTCGCTCGTGGAACCATCAGACTTATGCTGGTAGAGTCCAGCAGACGCCGAAGCCGCGGTATTCCCAGCGGCAGTTGCGGCATAGAAGTTGCTCCTCTCACTATCCGTATCGTTATCACCGGGGGCTGTTCGGCCGCCAGGCTTCTGCTGCGGCATAGCGCCGGTGCCCCCAATTGTCACGAGGCCCACGCTTTTATGGCGTGAGCTCGCGGAAATGTCGTTGTAATTGTGGTTATACTTGTTGTAGGCGCTCGATGGGAGTTTAAGTATCCGACGGAACAATGGCTTCAGGGAGGCTGCGCATGCTGCGATGATCCCTAATTGGAGTTGAAGGCTGCTTAGATGTTAGTCGCTCCTAGCCGAAGGAGTAGGGGTGGGGTGTCGGGGGTACAACTAGCCCCTTGATCATTATGATCAAAACTCACAATCCCCAGAATTGTACGCTTTGTGTACTGTAGTCGAGTTAACATCTCCCGCCGCAGACGTGGAGTAAGAAGGCGCAGCATACAATGTCTTATCCTCTGTTGAACCATACGAAAACTGATAAAACCCCTTAACGATACCCATCGCGACAGCGAGGTATCCGAGACTCAGAATTCCGATCACATATAGCCTCGTGCGGCGATCCATCTTAAGACGCCATACCACAGGCACTGGGAGGGATGCCAGGGCAACATCCGAAGCAATGTTGAAAACTTCGTAATGTTAGCCGCCGTAACTCAATAGAGAATGAGGTGACGGCATGTTTGTAGAGGAACTTACTGGTATTGGATAGGCCTCCTCTCACCAACACCCTTATTGGTGCGCAGCTACTGCATGTTAGTCCCTTGTGCTTAGTTAGGAGGTCTACTCCCAAGGGGTTGGGTTGGTAAA
The DNA here is from genome assembly GCA_004154915.1 of Monosporascus ibericus. Lineage (NCBI taxonomy): Eukaryota > Fungi > Ascomycota > Sordariomycetes > Xylariales > Monosporascus > Monosporascus ibericus. The sequence continues at coordinate 108,351 of QJNU01000016.1, read as the reverse complement.
GGGACAAACGATGAGAAGTGCACTATACATACTGCAACAACGTTAGCGTCCTACAACGGGAAAGACTTTTTTCTTTTATAACATACCACTGGCTTGAGAGATTGGTCCCAGAAGCCCTCCAACGGGCGACAGAAAAAGAAGAATGTGAAGATGCCGCTGATGAAAAAGCAGATACTAGCGACTTAAACGCAGGTCTAGTTAGCCAATGTTCCGCTAGGGAGCTTCCTGCTCGATTGTCTTCCGATTGAGATGTAGCATACAGATTATAGCCCAAATCGACCATCTATACCATCTACTGAAGCCCAGCCGTAGGAGAGTAAGAGCGATCGAAATCTTAAGAAACATGAGGGAGGTAGTCGCCGAAATGACACTTTGCCAAAAGGCGGCATGTTGGAAGATCTTGTAGTGGGCCCGTTCTATGGTATCTTGATGTTTTCCTAGCCCGTGTGGTATTTGGATGATAAAGACAACCCACCCTCCTATCGCACAGATCTGGAGCACCAAGATCAGTAAGTATGATGAAACTTCTCGAGAGATAGGAAGAACGCGATGGCCTTACCGCACTACACACGATGAACACATCGTCCCACCAGGGTGCTCTCGTGGCCCAAATTTTCGCATATACTCTAAGTCCGACACAGAGCAGAGCAAGTGCGTGAAATACGGTAACCACGGCGATGATCCATACCGTGTTGCTCTCCGCCGCTCGTTCCGGGTCGATGATGGCTGCGGTGGAATTGCCAGCACTCATCTCGGCGGCGGTGGGAGTCGGTCACGCCCTGGCCTGTCGCAAGTCCAGCTATGGTGACCTTCTGGCCCCGAGGACAGAGTTCCGGGAACGGACAAAACGAGGCTCCAGGGGAAATATAACTGCAGCTCGAGAAGTGTGTAGATCGATTTATCATGCTAATCTGAGGGTTAGCTTTAGATATATCCTGTTCTCGTGCAGATGTTTCGACGCTCGGCCGGCTAAGTCCACAGATACCCTGGGCACAATGTCGCAAACTTCCGGAGGATTATTACGTGCTTTTCCATTATAGGGAAGTTGGAAGACCTCATACCCGTCAGGTCGCTTAAGGTTTTTGCCACGACACGACCGAGCCCATGATACACAGAGGGGGACCCCTTGCAATTCCTTTACTATAGGTAGAGTTTCTTCCGTGTCGCTTGAGCATGTAACAGGTACTAAATGACAGACGTTGCAGTATAGTATGGAATATTAGGTTTTATTAGGCCATCCCGCCTTGGGTTCTAGACGTCGTCCATCCTTAGCTCCTGGTACTTGCTGCCCACACTCATACCGGATTGCACGGTGCCTCCCGACGACCAAGACACCATCTGTGGAGGTCCTGGTGGATGTTCTGTTTCTGGGGCATGGTGCAAGGTCGCCGCTAACGGGATCTAGAAGGCAAGTGCCCATGCCCTGGTCGTCTACATGCTTATCCTGTCAATATGAGACGTTACCGAGGAAGATTTCCATGATCTCTCCTTGCCTCTGCATGAATGGGATCGTAAATAATTTCCACATCTTACTCGGAGTGCTGGCGCCCAATTAAATAGCTCTCCGAGGAGACTAGCTGCACACTTAGCGAGGTTCGGCTATCCCCACCCTGGGGGTTGGGGAAGTAAAATTCTACGGAGTCATAATGCAACCTAGCAGAATATCTTGTTTCCTGGATATAGTATATTTCAACGTCATGAGCATCTTGGACTGTAAACTAAACAGAGAATAACTCGGTCCAACCATCCATCAAATTTTGACAGTTCCCTCTCTCTCTCGTGAGTATCGCCAGGTCATTATCTATACCCGACATTTGACTGGGTTAAGGTTGAACGGCGAGAGCTAGCGCAGTTCAGATCCGTCGTGACTAGGGGTGGTGGTAGCCACCCCACACGAAACGCAGGGCATACTAGGGAGCCAAGAGGAGAAAATAAGGATATTAAGTAGCAATCAACTCCAAGATATCATAGTAGATGCTGTACGTTTTACCCATTGTGACAACTAAAATAAACAGAAGAAAAGATAACAGCATAATGGAATAGCAAGCTGTAAGTTAAATGATATAAATATTTAATATTGTGAAGAAACGGGCTCAATTGGTTGTGGTTGTGCTGTTGATTGATCTAGGCTACTTAAAGTGTACATACAAATAGTGGAGTGGAGAACTACACCACTGGTTGCCTTAACCCCACCAACACCAAATTCCTTAGCCACTACACTTATCCTAAACAAAATCATTATTATTTTTGATGCTGCTAAATTTAAACAGTCTACCAACGTCCTAGGCTAGCGTAGAGGATAAGTGGTTAGGTCCATTTTCTTATTTTCTCATCTTAGGAGCTTAGGTACGATATTATCTCGGAAGACCCCAATGGGGGCAATTCCCCTATAGCGTACCCTGGTTTCTAACGCCATTTTAGTCAAGAACGGATAGCGGACCGACACGTCGCGCCTGAGCACTCATCAATGAAACACAACAAAGTGAAAACCATAGACACCTGCCTGGAAACGACCGTAACACACAAGTCAAAGCTTATGATGATCACCCACAATATGGCCGATTAAAGAGTGTAAACCTCGATGATAGGCACGCCAGTGTTCATAGGGCACGGTACCGCTAGGTACCAAGTCGCTGCCAAAAGAATTGACGCACCCAACGTAGCCATACGGTAGTGGGCGGGGTCAATTATATTAGCAACGACTTGGGTGCTACTTATGGGAAGATGGTCGGATCGCTGTATGCTGTTGCATATATGCCGTGCGACTTACGCGAACTCATACACAATATCGCTAGTAGGCCCTATGTCTGCTTAGTACACATGCTACCTATACCGGTATTATCGGAAAGGAAAGCCGAGGGCCACAGGGGGGTGTTCGGCTTCGCTTTTAAGTTGCCAAAACGAAAACCCCAGCAACTACATAGGCGAGATGCCTTAAGATTTACCCGGATCACGCCGACACATATATACCAGCATATAGTAGATTGGGTCGTTGAACGCTTGGTGGCGAAGTTGGTCCAGGTCGGTCGGTGTAGGGAGCACGGAAATTATATGCAGCCAAGACTCCATTACCACTGTTGTAGTATGTTAACCGAAGAGACTCCTCGAAGATCAGCACATCATAAAAGGCAAAGCTGAATACAACTGCGATATTCTGCTTCTGATCCGTCGTTGCAGCATCAGTGAACCACGTGTGCCTTGCATTCGTTTCAGCTCAGCACGGTGCCTAACGTTCATAGTAAGCGGCGCCCAAATACTTCATTCTTTATTTACGTTCGTCACAATGGCTCCGGCTGCGAGTATTGGCCTGTTACCAGTGCTTTTTTCCCTCGTGGGAGCAGTGGCCATTCCCCAGAGCCTCGCAAACTTCGTCATCACCAAGGACGTCGTCATCCTCGGTGGCGGCGCCTCCGGTTCCCATGCGGCTGTTCGACTTCGGGACGACTACGGTAAAAGCGTCGTGGTAGTCGAGAAAGAAGAGCGTCTCGTAAGTTTTGCCAGGTCGTGAGGTCGCATCCTGTGCCGCTGAATACGCCTAACATTGAATGTCCTTTGCGTCAGGGCGGGCATGTCGCGACTTATGTCGACCCCGCTACGGGCCACCCCTACGACTACGGCGTCAACTCATACACTGAGTATGGCAAAGCCAAAGACTTCTTCGCACGCTTCAATGTCTCAATATCGGTGCCAACGCGCCCCGTGCTCTCAACCAAGTTCGTGGACTTCACGACGGGGAAGGAGCTGAAAAGATATGAAAGCCCAGCCGCTGCAGATGTGACTGCCTCCCTTCGAAAGTACCTTGAGATCTGTGAGAAATATGAGAATCTCATCATTCCTTCATATGCCAACTTTCCCGAGAATGATATCCCCGAGGACCTGCTTATGAAGTTCTCCGACTTCATCAAGAAGTATGGCCTTGAAGCTATGGTACCTCGTATTTTCCAGGTCACGGGAATGGGCCTGGGAAACATGGTCGACGAGCTCACATTATACGTGATGCAGACCTTTGGAGCGCCGATTACCCGTACCTTCTTGGGAATGGCCGAGTCGTTTACGCCAGCTTCCAGGAGAAACCAGGAGCTGTATGACAACATCGCCGATAGCCTGGGCGACGACGTGATGTATGGCGCCACTGTCGTTCTCAGCAACAGGGACGCCAATGGTGTCCAGCTCCTCGTCCGTGACCAAAACTGGAAGTTCACTTTGATCATGGCTAAGAAGCTTCTTATCTCGTTTTCGCCGACTTTGGAGAATCTCGCGCCGTTCGGCCTGGACTCGACCGAGCTCGATGTTTTCACTAAATGGGGCGTTTCGCATGTCTATGCTGGCCTTGTCACCCACCCGTCTCTTCCCGACAGCGTTTCCCTAGTCAACTATCCTGCGTCTGCAGTGCCGAACAACTGGCTCGAGCTCCCCAGAACGCCCTTTGTCGTCCGTTACGAGTGGCTGGGCGACCGCAATTTCCGCATTCTAACGACGGGACACCCGTCCTTCAACAGTTTCACTGCAAAATTGATGGTAAAGGGCGTCTTCAAGAAGCTGTTGAACGGAGTCATTAGCATATTCAGCGGCAAGGTGAACTTGAAGAACCAGGAACTCGATATTATTGCATGGGCGGACCACACAGGCATCCATCCGCACCTGTCGGCCGAGGAGATTACAGGTGGTTTCTACAAGAACCTATACGCGCTCCAGGGGCGGCGCTCTACATTCTACACAGGAGGAGCATTTGCGGCCGACTTCACCACACTCCTTTGGGAGTACAATGACCAATACTTGCTGCCTAAGCTCTTGGAGAGCCCTTGAACCACTCATCTACCAGCCCACTACGTACACTATCGTTCGTAATAGACATATTAGTTGCAGCACTGTGATAACACAGTGCCACAGTGCTTCCCAGGAATGTGCAAGGCCAGATCAGGGCTTAGTTGAAAGCCGACTTGCTTTCCTACTGTAGTCCGAAACCTATGGCAGAGTCCGCTATGTCCCTGTCCTCATCGCTATGCAATCAATTAATGCATAGCCTGCACTGCACATCCGGTCTTCGCGAAAAGAAGAGGTAGACTCCTACTCGGGCCTCATCTGATGTGCGGCCTCATCCGTGGTTGTTGGAACGTCGTGAGACCCTCCGCAAATCCCCCACAACTTCAGGTACCGCTAACGAAAATCTACCCAAGGGACCCTGGTTTAAGATATCAGCCCCTGATAGATGACGTATTAGGAAATGATCTGCCCGTTTATAGACTTGACTCTTAGGCTAGCTGCGAAAATCCTCACTGCATGTTCCGAAACGCATTTCAAATTTCTTTCAGAATTGAAAGATACATCTACTGAAGAGGCATCTATGGCGATACTCTCTTGCAAAACTGACGACTTCTATAACCGACTATTTGTCTAGAGCTTATATCTTATGCACTGAGGACCTTTCTCAACACCTAGGACATCTTGCTCGTCCTAAAAGAATAGTCCCTCAGGGCTTACCCGCCTGCAAAACTGTAAACGGTCAAGGTCGTCATTGCCCTGAGTTCGGCAACCCGCGCAAGAATAAAGTATTCGACTATTTCAAGAACTATTTGACTATTCGACCGACTGAAGCTACATGGCGTCGATTACTTCAAAGGCGCAGCCTCTTCGTGTGGCGTCGTGTGGGCTACCTAGTGGGAGCTCTAAATAAGAGCTAAATTCTTGGTCCCGCCCTCGATGTTCCACAGAGATACCGGCACTTCGAAACCCCCACTGCGATAAGCGCGCTAGTTTAGCTCGGCCGTTGGAACCGGACCGCAGTTGAGCCTCAGCCGACTCGATCACCTCGTATGATGTTCAGTAGCGTGCTTTGAGATCGCGCAGTTATCCGTGATAATAGTATCCATGGAATAATGAACCCTATTCTCCTAAAAGCTAGATTGCGATATGTATCTTCCCAGCCTGAAAATTCCGGAAATCAAATGCACTCTTTCCATAGAACGCTCGGAATCCATAAACTTATCCCTCAGGGTAGAAAGTCAGAGATCAGGAATAAGAACTTATGCCAGTAATCCTTAGATTTCATTCCTAGCCAAAATTTTAATTCCTAACTAATAATTCTGTCTTATTTTACTAGGTGTCAATACATATTTTTGGTATTAGGTGGAATGTTGGATTTATGCAGCCTCCATTTTTCGGATCCGAGTGCCAGCTTCACCCCGGGGAAAGTCTAACCTCAGTAGTGATTCTCAGAAGTGAACCTAGGTAATCCATGGGAGCCTTGCGCTTCATTGGTACATCGGCCGTTCGTGGCCGCGCGAGAGATCTCAAAGTGGACATGGGTCGACACATTATCTTCGAGCGGAGATAACGATACTGGAGCACATCGACGTACGTGTCAGTCCGGGCTGGAAATTGCATACGGGGTATCTAATCGGGTACGGAAGGTTAAGAAGTTCCTGCCTTCCTTTCAAAGTAAGGGCCGCCAATAGTCATACTGCGCTCCAGCACTAAACGCAAATCCGTATGCTCGCTCGCATGCACGACCCAGGTGGAAAGTCCGTCCCGAAACAGTCAAGTTTGGCCGTTGACGGCGAGGAAATTTTGATCTTGGCGGCAAAGGTCTTAAGATATGTTAAGGCTATGAATCACGCCGTAAGCGCTCCCTTTCAGTACTGACAGTGCGCCACCCATACCTCTATGGATATCTCATGTTACGAACAATTTCCCCTGCCCACGGAGCCAGTAAATATCGGCCCTTAAGCTTCATTCTACGGCCAACACTGGGCACCGTGAGTACCGATCTCGTTTTGGTTCAATTCGGGTAGTTCACAGGCCGTTACCAAATCCCAAGTTGGACGAATCCGAACCTCAGTTTGAACCTTTTGGATTGTGGCAGAAGATCGGGCGCTGAACGGTATTAGTTCAAGCGTTATACGATTATATACGTATTCCTATAGAGCCTCACTAGACCACGAAAAATTGCGCCTCCGTAAGGATACACTTTACTAATTAGTGGGAAGCGACGTGGGTCAAGACAGACTGAACGGAATAAGAGGTAACTGCCGCGAGTACTTCCTTGACAGCGACGAACTCCACGCCACTGCGCAGACTCTCTATGACCAAAGAGGCTCTATGTGTCTCATAGTATTATGTAGGTTGATACCGGTAATAGTGCTTCCTCTATCTAAGCTAGCTCCTCGGTTGACTATTAAAAGCAAGAACAGGTAGACGTTTCCACTCATGTGTAAACTCAACGTATTAGGGGAAAGTATAATATTTGACATGTGGCGTGGACCTTTCAGTATGCAGCTTCTACCTGATGGTCTGGAACTAGGGTTTGTCCACGATCCCATGGAGTCATCGCTCGAAACTATGTTAGGTTCGAACTTGTCTTAGTATATTAGTGTTTTCTTACGGTTTCGTATACCTATTGCTCCTCTCGTCTGAGAGTCTATTCCAAGAAATACCGAGGCAACAAACATTGGTTCTGCAATCAAATGGTTTGTAGCTAACCCAAGAATGACCAGGGTCAATAGTAACGCGATCTCGGGAAAAGGTTCTAGTGTTAGCCCATCCGTGAGCATGATAATTAGTACTTAAGAGAAGTGACCTTCTCCCGAAACAAACCCCCTGCCCCCTTTGTGGAAGGGAAATTATCACGCATAAAAGTACGGGCCGCTGAGAATCTAGAAGGTAATCAAGAGTCCTCCATAGAAAAGACACGACTGCGAGAAGTTCTACATAAATGATTGTTAAGGTAACAACATCCCTTCTTCCAAACAATAAGGCTCCTTTTACGCTTCCATGACCGGCCCGAGTCCCCTTTCCCCATCAAGTTGATTTCCTCGTGTTTCTAATACCTATTTGAAATGAGAGACACTCAACGCGAAGGCGTGGAGTTGAACAGAACGCATGGCCCACTAACAACGTAGACCAAGTCAAACCGCAACCCGTGTATAGCAGGTCCAACCCATTGTATATGCCTAATCCAAGCCACCGATATCGCCCCGGAAAAAGGACTTGTTCTTGAAGAGCTTGGCCATATTTCGGGCTTCCTAGGCGGCAATGGACAAGCCTCCGCTAGCCGCTGCGGAATCTTGCGGTAGTCGAATACGGTATTGATAGTCGTCCCGATCACGAGCAAAGCGCGACAACACCGACAGCTTCACGCGAATGATCAGGCGCCAGCAGACTAGGTGAATGAAGCAAAGGGAAATCGCTAAGGCCCTGTTTGTTCCACATGTTAGCTGATGCAACAGCAGACCCACAAAACCATCACTCACATCACTCCATATTGCGACCGGGCAATGCCTTTCTGTAAAACTCTCCAGCGATAGCATCTACTGCGGTCCGTGAGGATACCTATTGTGAAGAGCACAACTAGGACGGTAAGCACCCGATCGACGGTAGTTGGCCCGATGGTACTCGTTCGTCCGGTGTCCTCCTCGCCGACTATGAGCCCCGAGCTGGGCGGGTTGCCAGATTTCGCCTTGCCTTTCCGCGAACAGAGCTGGAAAATATCGAAAGGGGTTAGAGCAATGATATTCCAGAAGATTATGATAAATGTCAAGATAACTAGGACAATTGAAGCGAATAGTCTCGGTTCGCCCAGCAGCTGGTGGACAACACTGGTGATCGCCAATATGATGAGGATGAGCCGGACTACCATAACAGGAGTGATGTGAATTTCGGTGTCAATTTTGCGTTCATCACCACTTTCCCCGTCTTGTGCTCTTTCGGCGGGTGGCGGTTGGATCAGACCGGGAGTCATCAGTGGTTGAGACTCGTCGGAGGAGATTTTGTCCGTCATTTTTCTTTTTAATTTGGTTTGGCCTGACTCGATGAATGACTGAACGAGATTTCCTCGTTGCTTGTAGAGAATACAGAAGAATTATGGTTGAATGTCTGAACTGTGTACTAGAGGTAGAGTTACCCGGGGCAGCCATGCTCCTTTATAGATTCATTACATGGACGTCTACTCAGGTCTTCATCATGCCCAACAACTCTACGTGATATCACTACTACCTTGCTCTTGTTTCAAGTGAAGCTACACTCCGATATTTGCAGGCAACGGAATTTTGTGAACTTTGAGAGGTCGGGATTCTGCTGCCTGAGCCGAGTTCTGCATGAATTCCCGCTGCATCCTGCGAATTCCCGCCGCAAAATATGGGGCGGATTTATTGCTTGAAATATCTGACACTGGCAACGGATGGATCGACTTGTTACTACATAATGGCCCGAAAGATAATATGGGTTTCGCATACAATATGGACGAAGCGTCCGGAAGACATGTCAATGTCCGTAAGGCTGCCTACCAGCACGATAACTCTGACTTGTGGACGCCCGACGAATCCCGGGAATAGAATAGGCTCTTCAGGCTGTCTATAGAAGGTGCTGCCCTTAGCGCAGCCTCCTGTCAGCCTACCTCTGGCTCTGAGGATCCATCTTATTTCCAAAGAGCAGAGGCTGTGTATGTCGCGGGGGCTGTTCGGAGGATGATATCTGCCTGGAGAATGTGGATCTGACTTGCGATCCTGGCAGGCACTGGGCAACATGATCGGGCCATCCTTTAGGGTATTAAGGAGTTACAATATGAGAATCGAATAATCCACATCCGACCAACCACGATAAGGTGATTTAATCTGAAAAATCAAAACCCGTAGCTGTTCGATTCTGTTAAAAGTAATTTCTGTACGTACTTGGTATGAAAATATAACGGCGATTAGATACTCCTTCGGAATTAGAGGTCGCCCAAACTATTGTGTCCATAACCTGCCTAGGATATCAGCATACGTCGCCTTAACAGGTGGTAGACTTAGTGTGACTACTAAGTGAGACGGCAAGCGAGAGGGGCACAGGTAGGCGTGTCTCACATTCAGTTATAACTGTTGGGCTTCATGTCCGTGGCCAGGAACTACACATGTGTATCTACAGTGAGGGGAGCGACCTCAGGTGGGTTGGATTAAAAGATCCAAGCCTGGGCCACATCTAATTCTTTGCTAGCTCAGTGTGGTGAACAGATTAGGCTTAGTGCATTGAGTACCCGGTTATCGATCAGCGGCAGAAAAAGTTGCCTCTCCAATTCTTTTCTTTTCTTTTGAGAGGTAGTTGCCATCGCGGGATGCGGTTCGTTTCTGCCAGGTGAAGTAGCTACGCGACTGTACCTACATGTTCATCTCTTTTCATACCTGCTTCAAAACACAACTCTTTCCTCCATCCATTCCATGAAGAGGGAAGCACAAGAGGACCCATCTCGCCAAACTTCAACCCGTTCGAGTGGTCCTCCAGCTTGGCTCTTCAGCAACAACTCTATCACCGCCTCTAGTCAAGTACAGTCAGACACGACGACCACAAACGCGATGGCTAAGAAAAACAAGAAGACGGAAAAATCCAAGGCTACTCCGGCAGCACCGGCTGCCGACAACCAAGCGCCTCCTACCCAACTTATGGACCTCGTCGAATCCTTCTTGTCTGACCAGGGCTTCAACAACGCCCACCGCGAGTTTCGGAAGCACCGAGCAAAGAACGGCTGGAAGAGCGACGGCTCTTCTAAGAGTGATAACAAGGGTCACACCTCTCTGGTCAGCGTGTTCCAAGCTTGGGAAACCTTCTCCAGCAAGGACGGCGCAACTGCCCCCAAGCAGCAAGCCATTGATCGTGTCATCAAGGTCAGCAGCAGCAGCAGCAGCAGTAGTGATAGTGATAGCACTAGTGATGAGAGCTCGGACAGCGATAGCGACGGAGATGACGTGTCAATGGCAGACGCGCCTGCGGCTAAAGCAGAGAGCTCCGACTCTTCCGATAGCTCCAGCGACAGTGACAGCGACAGTGACAGCGACAGCGACAGCGATAGCGACAGCGACAGCGAAGGTGATGATGAGGCAGCTACATCAAAAGCTAAAACTCCTGCTACAATGGCTCCTAATACCACAAACCCTCTGAAGCGGAAGGCGAAATCGGATAGTGAGGCTTCCTCCTCGGAGAGCGACTCGGATGAAGACATGTCCGACTCGAGTTCTGAGGATGAACGTCCCCGGACCAAGAAGACCAAGACCGCAGAGGTCTCGGATGAAAGCTCGTCTGAGTCTTCGGACTCGGATTCTTCATCCGATGGTAGTTTGTCTGATGATGAAGGCGTCAAGCCGAAGGCATCCAGCAAGGCTCAAGGGGCCGATTCTTCTTCCTCGTCTTCGAGTTCCGAATCCGATTCTTCGTCTTCTGAATCTAACTCCGACTCCGACTCCGAAAGTGACACTGCTGCTATAGCCTCTAATGTCCCGCTTCCCGAGTCTGATTCTTCATCTTCCTCGAGTGATTCGGAATCGGACGACGAAGACGCAAAACACGCTTCTAAGGACGTGACCGTGAATGGCACGGGCTCAGATACGTCCGCCACTCTCGACAAGACCTCGCCCCAATTTCAGGAGGCCCCTCTGCCGCCCGATCCGGTGAAGACCAACAACCGTGGGAAGAATGGCGCGAAGACCGCCAAGACCCAAAACCAACCGTTTTCCAGAATCCGCCAGGATGTGGCCATTGACCCTCGTCTCTCTTCGAACGCTTATGTCTCCCATTCTTGGGGTGACAAAGCCCACGAAGATCTAGCTGTGACCAGAGGCAAGGGGTTCACGAAGGAAAAGAACAAGAAGAAGCGCGGCAGCTACAAAGGCGGTGCTCTGGACGTCCACCAGGTTAGAAGCATCAAGTTTGAGGACTAGAAGTCAGCAAAGAATGCCCAGTCCCCAGCTCAAGCTACGCCCAAGCCTTCAACTCTGGGACGAACTACTCCTCGAACTCCACTTGATGGCTCAGCTAAGGGCCAAGCACAATCGTCGACACCCAAGGGGAAGAATTCCAAGTCTGAGAAGAAATTGTCCGCCAATCAAGCTGGGCCATGGAAGTCTGGACAGAAATTCAACAAGGCGCATAACCATATCCGATTTGACTGAGCGGCCAGCGCCCAACTTGAGGGGAGTCATTCTCTTTTCGGCAGCATAATAACTTTCTCGCGGCGTTGCATTGCGACGGAGGCACGATGAATTCAGTTTATACCCCGCCCAACGTTATTAATGTCTAGGCATTGCGTAGATCTCAGACTTCGGCTTATATGTATATACAGAACGGAGGGGTTGATCTGCAATAAAACTGGTGTAAGTCATTGTTATAGGACTTGACACCATATTTCAAAGACGCGCCGGCATTTCAGAGAGAGAGAGAGAGACGATTTTTGATAGATCATCATGGCATGCTTCTTTTACTCTTTTGCGGCTCATCATCAGTTTCTGAAACTACCGCCCATGTCCGTGCTCGCAAGAGATCGGTCAGTCCAGACGCGGCTTAGACAGGCAGATCGGGTCGGCTATGCTATCCAGCTTGAACGAGACACTGACAAACGGCAGGCATTCAGTGTTTTAGTATGCCGCGAAGATAGCCGCTTTTTTTTTTCTGCTTCTTTTTTTCCATGCCGTCCATTCTACTTGTTTCATTTCACCGTGACTAGGTAGGCGGGACCGCTTCCCTCCTCCCGCAAAGTTCGGCTGGCTTGCGTCCACTATGACTGACGTGTCACTTCTCTCGTATCGCGGCCCTCAGTCCTCTGCTCCTCAAGAGTAGGCCTCTCGGAACGGTAGCGTAGACTGAGCCCTTTATGATGCGTCCCAAGCCAGCGGCGGCTGGTGCCAGATGATGATGACACGCCATGCCCGGTAGGAGTAGTTGCTAACCCCCACCCCGAGACGCGTTCCGTACGCTCCATTCCCTTCCTAGTACTACTGATTTTACGCTACGTAGACGGAGGGCTCTACCTACGCCTCACCTATACGGCGTCCTGTCCTGTCTGACGTAGAACTCAACCCCTGACCTTGCCTGAGACTGAGACCTGGCACGCCTACCGGGGAGCTTAGGACGAAGACGGTGGCAGCGCCTGGGCTCTGTGCTTCGGTGGGGTCCTATTGTACCAGGCTGCGTCTTTGCGTTTCGTTGCTTGACGTGTTGCGGAACCTTTACGGAGTTGTAGGGGGCGGGCAGTGAGCTCGGTGCTTTCCAAGACATGCCCTCCATCTTCGGTCCGGGGTGGGTGTGAACTACTGTGGCGCAGCTTTCAAAGGGAATGTCCTTCACATGCGAGTTCAGATCTGGAGCGCAATCGAGAGCACCCGAGAAGACGCCGTTGGTTAGGGAGGCCTTGTCTTTGTCATGGCCGGGATCCAGATGCCTCAGGGTTTTTATATTTTTTACTTTATATATATATATATATATATTGGTGTGGGGGAGGGAGGCAGGGAGAGGGGAAGGCCCCGTTCTACCTTCGTGCGTTATCTACAATCCTGCTAGACGAAGCAACAGCATTCAGTGCCTTGGCAAGGGGTTTTCTAGAGATACTGTCTGTTCTATACAGGGCTTGGTACTACCTGGCGGTCTGCGAGGCATACCGGTACCGTGAGGCATCTCCCTGGGACCACGGGCACGCACCAACAAGCCTTAACAGCAGAACGCTGCTAATGCGCGGCGCAGCTGCAGGTACTGTATGCTGTTGGATGCACATCGTCATTTTGCTAGGATGCGCTTGTAACCAGACCAGTGTGTGACTGTATCTCACAAGATTCGGGTACTCTTCCTTAGACCTACCTTGGTACGTTGAGCCATTTACGGGCTCCATATATGAGCATAACCTGAGGCTTAGCAGTCAGCGGGCGACATGTAAAAATTCGGATAGTATACGGTGAGTAGCAACTTGCGTTACTCGCTTCCCCATATCGTGGAAGGCTGTGCCTGAACCCAGAAGGTAATATTCACTTGGCTGCAAATGTGACCGTTGGAACAAGATGGGAGACACTAACAATTTCTTGGATGATCAGGCAACCGAGGAGAACTTTATGAACGTGAATCATGTTTCGGAGTAATTGCTTCCTGACGCATATTGTATGCGATGAGCTAAGAATTGGTTAGAGTCAAGGTATATATCACTTGATGTTTGTAGGCTCGATTAGACACGTGCTCTGGAAGCATGACTACTGAAGCTAAGGAGGATGATCCTTGTGACTGCTCAATAAGCTGCCTACAATAGGTAAGTACTGTAGGTGCGGTACCTAGCCTAGGTTTCGGGAAGCAACCGAATGGTTCCCGCAGGTCGGAGGGACTCCTGTTTAGCGCCAGGTGATAGATAATATAGTTAGCGGGGTACACCTTAAGCTCATACATACAGATATCTACCTAGGTAAAAATGAAGGGGAGCAGAGAGGGTGATCTGCCTGAAAGTCCGCCTTACGAAGCGGACACATTGCCCCTAACCCAACCACTCTCATATGTTATCCGGTTACACGTTAAGGCGGATACGGCGAGTTGTTAGGCTGAACATTTAAGAGACTAGTCTGGTTCGGGTAGTGAAGGCGGGGGGGTCTCGGGGTCTCTTGAAAGCCAGGACACAGCCCCAGCCTTGCTATTCATGTCCCTCGCAATACTAAACTTAGCCTTATAATTATTTAGACTTCGTCTCATCTCACTAATGATACGCGCCAACTCACCCAAGAGCGCAAGTGGGAATCGCGCGATTCCACAGTAGATTTCTACATTAAGAGCGTGTTACCCGCTATCAGACTTTCACTCCCAGACCCCACGGCTGCCTGCCTGTCGCGTCTTGCATGTCTCGAGCATTACTGAATGCGCTCATGGGGACATTCTGTAGCGTTGATAGGGAAGACGAACAGGGTTATCAGAATCAGCATGAGAAGGACACCAAAATGCATACGGCCAGTCTTCGGCGGATCTTCCATCGCGACCACGGCGCCGGTCAGGAACCGGCATCGACCTTCGGCCCAAGGGAGCAAGCCGAGCAAATGGCCAATGCTGTCTTACAGAATGCGAGAAAGCTCGACGATATTGACATCTTCGAGCCGGCGTCTCCAGTGCCCGGAATCTTGTGTCAGACACACCAGCGCCACGCTGGCGATCATTTCTTATCCAACGTCGACTTGATCGATGGGTGCGACCCTGAGGAATCAGCCAAGGTCGAGGAGCGCAGGGCTTCTGCGCCTACAAACATCAATCTGAGGAAGTCCTATCTCCTTCAGATCGCGGAGAAGATGCCGAAAGGCGCACATCTTCATATTCATTTCAACGCCACCCTGCTTCCCCATGTCTTGCTCGAAAAGGCGGAACGCATGCCGAACATGTACATCTGGTCCAACGTGCCACTTGTGACAAAGCAGGACCTCGACATCTGCGAGATTCAGTTCAGCCTTGGGGAGCGCAAAGACTCCGATGCTTCGGACTCGGATGGACGCGATGAGAAGCAGATGCGGGAAACCCATAGCAGGCTGTATGCAGGCGATGACGTTACTGGCCCGAACTTGTTTAGTAAGAAGTATGAAAAGAATTCACGGATGCGCTATGACTTCTTTCGACAAGAATGGGACGTACAGAAGGCACAGATGCAGGAACTCGGCAAACAAACAGGGGGGCTGAGCGATGAGCAGCAGGGCACTCTCGACATATTGCAAGGCGGATGTAGGAACTGGCTTATTAGTAAACTCGTATTCCATGCTGATGAAGCCCATAACGCGCAACAAACTCAAGACGGGTACGTTTTCTACGAGAGTGTGACGTAGAGGTCGCTAACAATATGTAGGATATGGGAGAAATTCAATCGCCGGACAAGAATGATGAAGGGTTTGTTCAACTACGAAACTGCGTTTCGGGAATACACTAGAGACTGTTTAGAGGAGTTCGTCAGGGAGAATGTGCAATACGCAGAGATCCGCCCGAATTTCATGAAGTCCAACCAGATATGGACCGACGACGGAAAATCAAAGATCAACAACGAGGGTACTATGCAGATCATTGTTGACGAATACGAGAGATTCATGAAGGCGAGGGGGGTTATGTTGTCAGACGGGCGAATCATTGAGAACCGGCAACTGAACGCGCAAGAAAAAGTTGTTAACCAAACTTCGGCCAACGCAGACCAACCATTAACGCCTCAGCAAAAGACGAAAGTCCTCAACGGTCGGAGACGAGAGAAGCCAGTGCCGACTCCCAGGCTAGCGTTTGGTGGTCTAAAGGTTATCTATTGCACGCCTAGGTCTTTTCCTAGAGAAGAGGTTAAGGAGATGCTAGCCGAGTGTCTCAAGTTCAAGCGGAAGTGGCCACAATACATTGCCGGCTTCGACCTTGTCGGAGAGGAGTCTAAAGGGCATCCCCTGTCATTCTTCCGAGAGGAATTCGAAGAGTTTGTGGCCACCTGCCGAAAAGAAAAGGTCGAGATTCCTTTCCTTTTCCACTGTGGCGAGACCCACTACGACCCCGATGATAACCTCGGGACTGCGCTCTCGTTCGATACCACGAAGCGGATCGGCCATGGCTACGCGTTGCTCTCCGAGACCGGATACGATAATAAAATGAAGAGCAAGGGGATCTGCGTAGAGAGCTGCCCCATATCAAACGAGATTCTAGGTTTAAATTCACGAATTGCGGAACACGCAATCTACGGACTGATCAATCGTGGTCTCCATTGTACGCTGAACAGCGACAACGGCACCCTGTTCCGGTGAGTGATGGAGACTTAGGTGCTCCTGCAAGACCGTACTAATCAAATACAGGTCGACTCTATCGCATGACTTCTATCAATACATCGTGGGCAGGAAAGACGGCCAAAAGAAGACGACGCTGCAACAGTGCCGCCAGCTCATCCAGTGGAGCATAGATCACTCATGCATGACACCAGAGGAGCGCGAAAGAGTGCAGGTGGAGTGGGAGCTACGGTGGGACGAGTTTCTCGACTGGGTCAACAACGTCCCTCAGTTCCAGGTCAAGAAGTCCACGCGTGCAGAGGTGGCAGCGATGGAAACTGCTGCAGAGAGGAAGGCTGAAGGGGGAGAGGGGAAGAGGAAAGCGGCCGAGGCAGCTGCTCAGGCTCTGCCGACTGGGCAAGCGGCCGACGCCAAATTGTAGAACGCCGTGATGCTGAGTGGCTTGCGACCCCCTGGGCTGAGATATATCCCCGGTGCCAGAGGATGCGCATGTGGCGGGGAAACGGGCGTTATGTTCTCGATATACCCTTTTGCCGTACTGATTTGCTGAAACGGATATGTCGGCTACGGATCTCATGAGTATGATGGTTACGATACGGGTGGCTGTTCTTGTCTATTCAATTTTCCTTCTCGTTGGGAGTTGACATTGGGACGGAGACGATCTCTCATGTGTACCTACTAGGTACTTAAAGTGCCAATGTCATTTTCCCATACAGTTATACACCCGGACTGGGAATCACTTACTGCCCACTCCTTGTTAAATTGCCGAACATTGAGCGAATGGCGACAGTGCGCGCAGCTGAAGTTTTTCAGCTGGCTACATACATACTTACAAAGCGGAACTGGTACCCAATTTAGGCACTCCGTACGCAGTTTGCAAATTTACTACCTGATACGAAACCTTTTGTATGCAATCGGTCGAAACTCGGTGAAATGGATACGCGAGGCATACCGCGCAGATAGAGCGGCGCGCATCATCGAGACCGTGAACACAATGAGTTGCCGTAACGTGCGACCTTCAACAGGTTGGTTGGCTGGCTGACTGGAGCGCCGATCCGACAACAACCTGCACTACGCCGTCCTTGGCAGAACCGCTCAAATTAAGTTCAGTGGACATGGTGGCTACTAGTGGGTCTACCCGTCGCTAAGCTACCGCCCGAAAGGATAAGGTTAAAGCAAAAGATAGGAGGGTGAGAGCCTTCTCATCTTCGTGAGCCTGATTGTTAACACCACATTTACCCTGCCTCCTCAGTAGGCTTTTGAGACAAGTGACTGGAGCGTTATAATACCGGTGTAGGTATTATTGTTTGCATGGGGGAGGCCATAATGGCAGAGAGAGACGCCTCCAGCTTTGAGTCCCTATTTTGCGCCATTGGGAGCCGGCTTTTGGGGGCTGAATATAGAAACTCCCATTAGTCTCAGGCTAGGCTTTTCGGGGGTCTAGCCCTAGCGCTTGGGATAGGGACCCTTGTTAAAGTCGATCCAAGGCTCAGGTTCGTTTCCCAGCTCTGAAACTCTCGAACAAAAAAGAGCGGGCCATCCGCGCTTGCTGAACCTTTCATGCTCCCCTCGAGCATCAAAGCGACGAGCCTCCCAACCAACCTGCTATTCACTGGGCAGTTACTACTATATATCTCTTATCTATTCAGTCTGCTATTCTTGCGAACTAATGAATGTTGAGACAATCGTCCTGCCGCTGTCTGTCCCATTGAGTGGAATATATACGTCTCTCTCTTCTGGAAGTCGGCCACCCCGGCCCCATCTGCTATAAGGCTCTGTGAGCCCGACCGAGCTCCGAAACTTTATTGATATCTGCCTTTCCACCGTCCCAAACTTGCCTGATCGCCCGTGCCTTTTCGATCATTATGGCCGACGGAGGCGACGAAGTCGTCTATACGGGATCTAGGGTGTGGTTCTCTTCAGACCAGACAAAGGACGAAGGACCTTTGGGCTGGCGGTTGGATGTCGTCACGCTTCTCGCCGTCATTGGCGAGTCCTCCATCGCCGACCATGCTCAGACAATCACGGCCAGTATGATATGTCTACTTCCGCGCATCATCCCGGCCCCACAAGCTCTCCTCAAACCTTCCCGGCCCGTTCGCCTGCCCGAAGTCCACGCTAAGATGACCGGCGTGTACAGCGGCGTCACCCTCGACACCGTCGGCTTCTTCGCCAACATCCTTCACCCCCTTGATGAACTACAACCCTTCTCATTCAAGGTTCTCGAGATCATACATGCTGATCGCAATAATGCCGGGGGCGCCAAGGTCGGTCAGCCTGTGGGCAATGACAAGAAGAGTTTTCTTGAAAAGATCCGGTCTGTTGGCCGAACAGATACGTCTATCTCTGACGTACGTTCGAATCGGCTCCCCGGTCCACCATCAAATGGCCAGGACGATACCACTACGCCGGCTAGCACAACAGGGTTCAGCCCCCCGCTGGACATCGAGGCCGGTCCGCAACAGGGCATCACAAGGCGCTTCACAGTGAAAGAGAAGGTACAAGACTTCGTGGCAAACCCCACCCTTGCGAATAACAATAAACGTCCCGCAGTTCCTCCTAGTCTGTATTCGCCTCTTCACATTCTAGCCGTCTTCTCTGTACTTGTCACGATAGGTATGATCATCGCTGCGGCGTTCTGGAATGACGGTACCGCCATTCTTAGCGTCTCTCTCTTATCTCTTGCTAGCTCTGTTGTCGGTTTGGCTTCGTGGTGGAGGCCGCTTCTCATGAGTCGAAGCCATACGAACAAGGTCCCGAAAGGCGACGTGCTTATCCGCACTCGGGAAGGCGGCTTTCTCCTGATCAAATGCACCGAAGAGGTGGCTCGAGAGCTCTACGCAGGCACCGAAGAATGCGATTATCGCGTCGGCGGTCAGGTCTATCAGGCGCTGATGGGTGTCGGGACCTTGTTGCTCATGGTGGGTGTCGTCCTGCTGGGCAATTGCAAGTGGAACAGCCAGATCTTCATCGGCGCCGCCTACATCACGCTGAACGCCCTCTACTGGTGCATGAGCCTGATTCCTAAGAAGTACTTCTGGGACCTCAGCCGCTACGAGTTGCGGGACGTGACCCCGCCCGAGGCGCGCAACGCGCACACGACGACGGACCCAAACGACCAGCGCGAGGGCGTCAAGAGCTTCACGCGCACGCTGTGGTACGCCATCCGCGAAACCAAACGCACGGCGTGGGTCGAGCGCAGCGGCGCGGCGCCCAACACGCTGCAGTGGCAGCTCTGGCTCCGCGAGGCCGAGGCCGCCGCCAACAGCGGTAACAAGAAGTGGCCCGCCGTCGCCCGCAAGGACGAGATCATGAAGATGGACGTCGACGAGATCATGAATGTGAATGTCGACAAGCCCCGGTGGGTAGGGGGCCTCTCTTTGGCGCAACCGACCCGCGCCTTCGACAAGGCCGGCCAGCAGGCCCCCGCGGCCGAGGTCCAGCACCCGCCGTCGGCGGGCCAGACCCAGTAGACGATCGGGCTGCAGTCGGACACGCCTTGTGACTAGGTGTCCCCAAGAGACATTGTGCAAAGTTGCGAAACGAATAGACGCTGGCGGGCGAGCGGCATGATTGGCCATTTTCGTGCAATGTGTTGTAAAATATCTTCGAGCGAGCAAGCGAGCGAGCGTGTACTTTGGCTATGAAAACCTTCATATTTCAATATTGGCTCTTTCATCACCGCATACACTTTATTGTATCATATCACCATTTTCCTTTTCCTGGGGCTATATGCATGTCATCTTTTGGGATAGGGGCCTGTTGCTTGGATCTTGGCGGGGCCAGTAAGTGGAACGACGTGGGTTATTGGTTGCATTGGGTATTTTACTTCGGATATTATAGCGTACTCTGGAAATTGGCCGGATTTGGCTTCTCATTTTTGGTGAACGAAGGTTTCGCCTTGTTTATTCTTACCAGCCTGTGTCCGGAATTACTCGTGGGTGGGATGCGCGTCGCCATATGAGTGAGTCTTCAAGTCCACGTCGTGACCTAGAATGGGCTTTTGCCCCTGACGACGGTGAATTGCCTGCTGCGGTGCCTTGCGGGCAATGGCTCCTATTTTTACTTGGTTGGAGGGCACACCAGCAAACCCCATCGAAGTCGTGGATGTTTAAATACGCTTCCACACAGTACGGGTTCTTTCTGGCAAACTAGACATGGGTGACACAAGCATGTCAGTCCATTGCCGTTAAGCAGTTTTCGAATTGGACTGATACGTGACCACTTGCAGGAGCGAGAACTATTGAAGATGAGGCCGCGCTTGAGGTAACTATCTTCTGCATGGTATCATAAGTACGGAGAAGAGGAGACCGGGTCCCTTGCTCGATTACGTACAAAAAGCCCATTCTCCAGGGGGAATGACTCCGGCCCCCGGAGTTATGAGCAGGAGGTCAGAAACGTTTAATTTGCAGCACAATAACATTACATATAACGTATGCTAAACTGCAACGGAAAGCAGAGAAGGGGTCACAGAAAGGGGGTAAGATTATAGGAAGGGAAACGCAGCGAGGTTGGTTTGCATAAGCTCTAACTGAAAGGTCATAATATCTTTGCTATTAAATCCTAGTAGGACACAGAAACCAACCAAGCTCGTTTCAAACCAGTCGCTGCAACTGGCGTGAGTTTTTTACCCGGCCAAGGATGTCGTCATGGTTGGAGTCTCGAGGGAGAGACGAAACGAAACCGTGTAGGCATGGAAGAGCAATGATCGCAATGGCAATGAAGTCATCAGTCTTCAATACAAAACTTTTGGGGCTTAAAGATATAGTAGAAGAAGGGGACGCTGAATCCGCTAAGGGGTTGACATTCACTTATGGGGATGCTATGTCGGGAAGGTAATGCATGAGTACTAGGTAATTAGTATCCCAATCGTACCTTCAGTTACATCTTCAGCTTCAAGAATACAGTCCGAATTCCTTAAAATTCCATACCACGATGAGCCGGTTCGGCTTGTAGTTGCTAAATCTTGTGGGCTCGTCCTGTATTTACCTACGCCACTTAAGTCTCGGGGGATCAGTATCTGAACTACCACTGATCGAAGAGTCGTTGAGCTCGAGTTAGCTGTGGTAAGATCCTCAACATACCCGATGCAATAATGATCATAGATGCGCTCGTATCTGTCTGTCAAATGCACGCATGTTGTAGAAGCTGCAGGACAGGCCGCCAAAAATATATACAGCTTTGGTGGTTGGGTGGTTAGCTGTAAGTGGCTGCCGGAATTTGACTGCCAACCAGTATAGGGGTAATCGGCTGGCCTCGCACGCTATCTAGAAGTCACCACAACTTCCCTTCTGGCATCCATATTCACATTAAATGCATACAATTTTCAAAGGGATGGTCTTTTGGGACTTGGGATTTACCGAAGGTCGGCCTGATGACAGACACAGCTCATTGTTAAGCTAAGGCGTAAGGGGAATTTAGCGCAGAACATTGTGGCTTGATATCGATGACATCGTGGTTCACAATGTAACCATCATAGCTGTCTTACTCATAAATACGGTGCGTAGGGGATAAACTCTATTGAATTGTATATCAAAAACCTTGGCTTCCAATCCATCTTCATGCACTCTCTGGTGACTCCTCCTTCGACGGGGATCCAATCCGCCGTTGGGACATTTCATATGATTGCTCACCGACGACTTCGATCAGGAATTGGAAGAAGCATCCGCTTCAGCCCACGGCAGGGAACGGGGATGACATCGAGGATGACAGTAAGCGAGTGCTTATTGTCGGCGCTGGAGCTGGCGGGTGTGTTCCGCTCTGTTTCCGTGAGCCTATGGTGGCCTAACCGGACTCCAGCATGTCTACGGCGCATCACCTGTCACAACACCCAGAGAAGTTCGCTGTGACACTCATCGACGCTGTCCACTACTGCAGCGGACAAGCCTTCTCCATCCCCCTTGACAAGGACGCTACGGCGCATCGCGGGCTAACCGGCGGGTCCAGGGAGGCTCCTTCATATTTCAC
This sequence comes from Monosporascus ibericus, assembly GCA_004154915.1. Classification (NCBI taxonomy): domain Eukaryota; kingdom Fungi; phylum Ascomycota; class Sordariomycetes; order Xylariales; genus Monosporascus; species Monosporascus ibericus. Next base: position 85,891 of record QJNU01000016.1, on the reverse strand, counting down.
CACACGTGTACCATGTTCCCCCAGCAGGGCTTCCAAGCTAATCCCGTGCACCTCCCTGTATCGTTCGGCCACAACGAGGCATTCTGGAACAACGTGTTCCCCACCTAGCTCCTCGCGCGTCACCGGAACGAGGTCAAGCGCCTGGTGATGGTGATCAAACTCCTGCGCTGGTACGAGGTCTTCTTCGCTCAGCTGCCCACCAAACTAGTTTTCAAGCTCTTTATATTTTCCGAGGAGTTCACAAACTCCATCGCTCTGCGCATGACCGCCCTGTTCCTGGGTACCGGCAACGCCACGCCCGAGGCCCCGGCCGATCAAGCTGGAGCGGCTACGTACGTCGCCGTCCTACGGGATATGGTACCCGATGAACAAGAACACGCTCGTGGATTACAGAGCGCCGATGATCGTGTTTCCTAACTTCTGCAAATTCTACGAGACTTAAAGGAAGGATATAGTATCCCGGGGCGTGATGGTGAGGCTCTCCACCGAGTTGACCAAGGTCGTTCTCCGCAATAAAAACGGCGTGGCCGTAAGACTCAAGCCACGCGCTCCGGTGCCGGACGCGCACAACCCCGTTGGTGGCGACCCAAATGCGCCTGTTGGTGAAGACGTCTACGACGAGATCGTACTCTGCTGCCTTTCAGACACCGCCAATATTGGATTCTGGCAAAAGATCGGGCGTTCGAACTGTGTTAGTAGTTCAAGCGTTATATGGTTATATACTCCCACAGCCAAGAACGTCCTGGGACGAACTGCCGCCTGGAAGAAGAAGAAGGTTTTGGGATCCGCTAATTTTACCGACGACATCACTATAACCCATAGCGACTCCGACTATGAAGAAGCACTACGAGGACTTTACAGGGAAGGCCTCGCCCTCGAGAAGTTGGGCGGCATGGATCAGACGTCGCGGCTTAGCTTTGCGGTGGACAACTACAAACCTATGTACTCCAGCGAGATGTATCCCGAGGACAAGTCGAAGCTCGAGATGTGCTTCGGTACGACCAACTATCAGTGCACAATTTCCGGAGAATGTTCCCTTCGAACAGGCACGACTTCCAGACCATATATCTCAACAAGGACCGGGACAGGAAGTTGTGGTCCGACAACGAGATCCGGCAGGACAGCATCATCCGGAAGGACTGGTGACACCTAGCTGTGTCACAGTTACACGCGCTACTTCTTCGTCCTTCCTGGATGGTGTCCTCCAGGCGAAAAGCCACACGCGGTTTGCCGCGGCGTGGACTCTGGTCGACGCCCACGAGGTCGCCGTCATGTCGGGGATCGCTGCTGCGGTGGACCTCGGCGCTGAATATCCCGAGGACATGGAGTAGGAGGGGTTCGCGTTCCTGTGCTTCCGCCTCTACTACCTTCTTGCCTAATGGCAAGTCGCACAGGAGGAAACATACCAAAAACCAGCGGCAGCCGCCCACGAAGGCCGCCAAGTCAGGGAACAGCTGGGCGAATAGACTCTACGGTAGTGTGTACAAGGGTCCCGGTGTCGCCACGGTTAGGAGGCGGACGTGGGGGAAGGAGGTCAACAAAGGCCGCAGCACACAAAGTCTGGCAGAAAGGAACGTGCCTGGGCGTAACCAACCTTAGATTCGAGAAACATGAGACACCTCCGGCTCTGTGGGACGGCTACGAGACAACGGCTTAGGCAATCCCAGAACAACCGAAGATCTATAGCCTATGTGCACTGTAACACGGGTAGTTCCTGTTAGAGCATATGAGTGGGCTTGGTCCAAATTCTTCTTAACTAAGAGTAGTAAGGATATTTTCAGAATTAACCGGCTACTCGGGAGCAACGGACATCTGCGCCTCTATGCACCAGAACACCGATGGTGCCCGGCACAGGCACTGAAGCATTTAAGCCGACCTAAATTACCCAGACGTGAACGCAGTGATAGCTTTGACATATAAGAACCTGACAACCTAGTTGTGAGGCTTAGCTAGCGAGACGCGTCCCTGTGCACAGCCCGTGAAAAGCCGTAGGAGGGCGGCAATACTTCCTTGCCCGCACTCATAATGCAACGGTAGTCTATATGCCTCGCATTGCAGAAATGTTTCATGCCGCGAGGGAACAGTAGGTTGGAAAGCCGTTTGACGTGGCGCAGCTTCGTCTTCTTGAAAGCTTGCTGACTTCAGGTGGTGACAGCCTAATAAGGCAGTCTCGGGGAAAAGGGGCTGTGCAGCTGACTAACCCTACAAAAGTCATTCGCAGAAAGGTTGAGACACCGGACCTCGGCCGAAGGAAGAGCAGAAATTAAGATGTAACGCACCCGTGACGCGTTGGGAATCGGCGATGCCTTCCACGGCATTCACTCTTCTAGGCAAGGCTCTGGGTACAATATCAGGCTTCCTGGTTATCAAATATACTGCCGCGGTCGGTGCCTTGTCTGCGCCTCGCTTGGCCTGGGGGGGGGGGGGGGG
>QJNU01000016.1:0-83451 GCA_004154915.1 Monosporascus ibericus | reverse complement strand
GCCGGCCCCCCCCCCCCCCCCCCCGCGAATAGGTCTTAGTTGCCTTCAGTGAAGGTAGATGACCGTGGTGGCCATTGGACTGCATGCCAATACTTGAGAATTGCGCGACGCCCGACGACCTGGCCTGCCAACCCCTTAATCTTTCTATATGATTACTGCAGTAGTTAGGAGATCGAGGCGAATTTGCTAGATAGTCCCTACGAATCGCTGAAACTCTAGATGCAGACATAGTGGCACACTCTCTGCCCCAACTGCTTCGCTTATCAAGGCCGTGGAATAACCTTCCATTCATCGAGTGGAAAGCGCTTCCTGGCACATCCTGTCCGCCCACTAGCAAGACCTAGTCGGTCGGCATGCTGCTGCCGCCAGCGACCAGTTTGATGCCTGTCGATCGCTCGCCATGTAACCCCCTCATGCGCATAGGTAGCTTCTACACGTCAATGCTTAGTCATCCTGGCCATGGCCCGAGAACGGCAGCAGTCGGTGAGATATCTGTCCCCAGGACTCAACACCGTCCACCAGGAGCTTGACCGCTTGGACAACATCGTCTTCAGATCCTCGGACTTGTATCATGGTATCCCGTTCCTTCAGGGTTACCGAGCCGTCACGAAATGTATCAAAGTCGATGGTAATGCCTAGCGGCGTTCCGAGTTCATCGTTTCTCGCATACCTCTTCCCGTTGGACGCACCGGATGCGTCAATATTGTTAGAGACTCTCACCGAGCGGAGTCGAGCCAAGAGCTCTCGGGCCACAAGTGCGAATTCAAATTGGTTAGAGAGCGGGACTATGAGAACTTTGTACGGTGCCAGAGAAAGTGGTAGCGATAAGGCCATGGGGTGTTTATTAGCCACTCGACCGCAAAATTGATTGAGTCGTGGGACTCGCCGCTCTTGCAACATCGTTGCGTCCATACTAGTATACATGCTCTAGCAGGCTGTACTTGATACGACCTACACCGAAGGAAGGCTCGATAACATTCGGAATGTAATCGAGGGTGCTCAACAACCGAATCACTTGGGAGATGGTGAGAAGCTGGCTCGAAAACCCCACAGATGCCCTGCTGTCCGATAAAGTAAGCGTGTCGATGGTCACGGCCCCTTTTTCGCTGAGCTCGGCAGCTAATGCTGTTAGGGAGGTCTAGTCTAGAGCCTCAAGGCTTGCCTGGATAACCAGCGCATCCCGCCTGAAACGCGGCCCCATAAGTTTCTTGTCAGATGTAGCGTGCAATTCATTCACCTTGACCGACTCAGAAAGTGTCTCTTTAGCTACTAAAGGAGCACCTGGGTATTTTGAATGTGCTGTTAAATCGAACACGCTCCGGTCAGCACAACCGACGCATTCGATCCAGTCGTAGCTAGTGAAAAGCTCAGCATCCCAGCAGTCACTCGCGTAGGGTACCATTTCACTTGCCATATGTTGCCTAAATCGGAGTTTTGAAGGATTGACCCCGATCTTGAGGAGAAACAATATGATTTTGTAAGGAAGTAGCCAAGCGTTTCGTTCTCGATGGTCTTGGACTTCACTGCTTGTTCCGCTGTCTAGTCTGAGGCGTTGTCTTGCTGGTAGCCTGCGTCTCCCTATTAAGTAAGGGCAACTCGATCTCGCCGACTTCACCAAACCGAGGGTCCTCCTTTTTCTTAGGGTCGACGTAATGTTCAATTTTGGCCCTTATGAATTCCCTTACTCGAAGAAGTCCAGACCCGGGAGAAATCTCGTTTCTGTAAGATTTTCCGGTACTGGCACAAGCGAATGGCATTGAGATTTGGTTATAGTCGAGCGGCTTTTTAAAGCTCCAAACTGGCCCTGGGCAGTCTCGCAGCGGCAGTAGATAGGAGCAGCTGCACTCGGACCAACGGTAGACTTGAACATGAGGTTAAAGGGTATTAGTAGGAGAACTTCGCCATTACCATCTAGATTCCGAATATCCAGCCGTCTAATCCAACTCACCAAGTTCAGAACCGCTGTAGTCGTCGATCTGCATAGCCGAACATAGCCAGCGGCGGGGAGAGCCAGTCAAGATCGAAGTAGGAGGTTACCTTAGCAAATATGTCGTTGTATTCAGCGACGGTCGACTCGTCCAGCTTGGGTGAGTTCTTGGAAGGCCCCTTCACCCCACGAGTAGGCCGTGATTTCGAGGACACTCTTGACGAGGTGATCAGCTCGAAGGCACTCACCTTTGACGGGGTCCTTGTACATCCAGTCGGCGTACTTATCACATGGCCGCTTGTCTCGAGAACAGGTTCCGGAGTGATGACAGTGCAATCCAGTGTAAGCATATTCTCCTCCATAACCAAGTGCATCCTCCAGAGATCTACGAAGTTGGCCTGCAGAGCGCATCCTGGTGGGCTATAATCACGGAGGCCACGGTTATCGCTATTGAAGTTGGCAAAGGCCCGATAGATCTCGAACGATTCTGTGAAGAATAATCGTCATTTCAAGAGCGATTCGAAGAGCGAACGGTCGAACTGCTCGTAGTTGAGTGTAGTCGTGGAAGCCATGGCGGCCACGTAGACGCCATTAGGAGAAGCCAAAACCTTGTCAGCTTAGGCGAGATCGAAGACGAAATCCTGTGAGTGATCGTTTATGGGTTTATAGAATCATATCCCATTCCCGAGCCTGCTGTGAGCTGCTTGTATACAATATCTAATTAGATAAGACGTTCTGTCACAGTATGCTTAAGCACGTGATACACTTTATGAACTCGCAAGGGATTGGAAAAAGGGGGGAGGTGGTGAGGGGGGGGGAGATATGGATTCGAGAGGGTCCGTTTTCGCCGAGCATGTGGGCGGTGAGTCAACGACTGTTACATCGATGCAACTTCGAGTACCAACCGACAGCTCGGCGGCGCCCAATCAGCAGCAGCATCATTTCCTCGCAGAATTTATTACTGATCTGCGAGGGATCTGCGCATAAAAAAAAAGCCATAGATCTCAAACCGGCAACCTTCGAGACCAGTCAGCCGTTTGCAAAAAAGGCCGTCGGTCTACCAGCAGGGCTCGTTGATTTCTTCATGCTTGGTCCGGCATCCCTTTCCTAATAGCGTCACCCCTCTTCTCCGGGCAAGTCGCTAGATCCCTTGACAGAATATGACGCGCGTTAAGGAAAGATAGATAGCGATCCTGCCTTATAGGGATGCCGCGGCTATGTTCGTAAGCACGTCGAACCACCACCCCATTCCCATTCATTCCTCCCCGTCTTGTGAACCGCTATACCAAGAATATTATAGGGGTGGGTATTCCACGGTCTGGTTTAGTTTCGCTTCGCGGAGGGGCGCGCGATGTACCGTAAATATTGATGGCTCGCGCCGCGGTGAGGCGTTGTCGTCGCTATGGCAAACATGCCGGCGCTCCTTGGGACCTGCCATACCGTGCGGTCGCCTGCCGAGGCGCAGGGTCTGTCGTGTCTTGTAGACGGCGTATCGAAACAACAACGGATACAAGTTCGACCCGACACCAGGAAGAGCCTCAAATAAATCAATTCATATCCGCTCGTCACGATCCAAGGCAGTAAAAGGGGATGTCCCGTTCGCTAGAATATTAGCCGGCGATCATCGCGACCGCGCGCTCACCTGTCCGCAAAAATAACAGAGATCCTCAAATTACCCCTCGAATCTTTGTAGCAGCGGCTATGTCTAACTACATAGTAGCCCCCGTACATAGTTAGTACCGACGGACGGATGGATCAATCGTCTGCGCGATCGCATTCCCACGACTCAAAGGGAATAGAATCCCTAGCAGAGTAGTAAGCATAGCAATAAGAATAGGAATCTGCATGGTTCTCGGCATCCTGGAAAGACGCCCATGTAATAAAACTCTGTATGAATGGACGTACGGTCCCTTGTGGGCTCAGCTTGCTTGCCTGTCTGCCCAATTGCTTTGCCTGCTTTCCCAGCCTTCCGGCTGCCCTCAGTTCCGCGGTGACACACCGCCAGGTTCCGGCATGAAGCTTTTCTTGTTAATGCACTCCGACTACGTACCTGCCTCATGTACCCACCTTTCCAAGCTACCACCAGCCTGCACTACATACCTCGCACGAGGCGCACATGTGCAGGATCGACGGGAAACTTCAATCCGGTGCGGCGTCGATAGGCCCGCCCTTCCCCCACGACCAGGCTCCTTAGAAACGTGTAAAGCTTCTCGGACGAACACGCGGACGGGCCATACAGTCGCACGTTTCTGTCGAATGGTCCCGTGGGGTTCATCCCACTACCCCCTGGAGATGACCAGCCAGACTCACTCCAGAGAGCCCATGTGGCGTGGAGCGGGCGGTGTCCTCTGTGTGTGGTGGCACCGATCATTATGCAGGGCATGAGCTGTCTTGCATGTCGATGTGGAGTGCAGCATCGTCTGCCCGTGAGCTTAGCCGGATAGCGCCTAGCGACATCTTACCAAACATATCAATGAACCAGCCCCCGTGGTGGCCGCCGGTTCCGTTCCTAGCCGGGGCGGAGGGGGGGGGGCACCTGTATGTACTGTACTGGAGGAAGCTGCGGTCTGGTCTCTGTCCGTAACGGAGGATGCGCCTCGTGATACGCCACATTTGTGATCCGTCACTCGAGAAGCAATCTACCGCCTCACCCACCTATGCTGTCATCTTGTGGATATTTGGGCAGCAGGGCAGAACTACCTTACTCTGACCTTACTATTTAGATCTTTCCAGAAGTGATGGGGCGTTCGCAAGTGCCTGGAATTCAGAGCGGGCCGCATTACCCATTTCGGCCGCGCGGGGATCCGGGCTTACTGGATCCCAAGCCTCTCTGTTGCTAGGTTAGCGGGCTGGGCGCGGGACGGTGAAGGTAGCGGGCAATTAGCGGTCACGCTGGTGGCGGACAAAAAAAGACGGAGAAATTTCACGGTGATGAATTGTTAGGAATGTGTGTGCTGTAATAGGATCAACTAGGGTGATCCTCGTTGTATTTGTTCGCCTTCGATGGATCGCAAGGGATCCATCAGCCCCCTATGCTCCTATCCTATCTATGTCATATGCATCCCCCCCACCATTAGATGTTCAGGTAGGCAGTGAATGATCCAATCATTCTCCGTAGTGTCATGCCCGATGCTTACCAGCCCGATGCTCCCTCCATGCTATGACCCAAAATACCCAAGCATTATGCCCAATGCCAAAACGCTTCCTGTGTGTGGTCATCCTTGAAAACGCCTCCCAAGTGTCACGGCAGGGGATCGACCCTCCAGATATACTGGGGGGGGAAAAAAAAAAAGGAAATCCTTGCCAGTTTTATATGCTGATGTAGCGCCTAAACTCGCCGAACTCCATGCTCTTAGAATCATGCCGGGAAAACAAAAGAAATGATGCGATTATCGTAGGGCGGCGCTGCCGAGCACGCGGCCCCACATGCCTCGTCCGGTTTTGACACGCTTCGTCTTACTGCTGCCGTCCTGGAGCTCCCTAAGCTCGTCGGCGCTGATCTCGTAAGGTAGAAACTGCTTGCCTTCCTTCCTGTAGCCCCTTGTCGCAGCCGGCTGCGGCATCTCCAGGACGATCTCCACAGGTGAGTCGTAAAGCGAGCCGTCAGCGTAGATGTAGGGGTCCTCGGGATCCGAAATGGGGGTAGACGACCGCGAGTGCTGCCTCGAGCTGATCGAGGACGCGTAAGAGCTGCCGGATGAGCTGTACGCCAGCTCGGGTGGCGTCGAGATATCGTGCACCATGCGGATAGTTTCGGTGGGTGGCGAGGGCTGCCTGGACCTCGAACTTCCACGTGACGAAGGGGGAGTAAGGCACTGCTGAGTTGCTGCCCAAGCTTCGGCCTCCCGCTGCTTGCGAAGCTGCTCCTTTCGTTGCATGCGGCGCGCGTGCTTTAACTCGATCTCGGCGCGGATGGGCGCCAAGAATGGTTGCAACTCCCGATAGAGGTCCTCCTCGGTAATTCTGAGTTCCCAATCCAGGAGGAACAACAGCTGCTTCTCCATTAAGTTGACTTCAGTCCGGTTGAATCCGAAGTGATAACTCTCAGAGCTGAGATGACTGTAGCTTGCCCAGTGCTTGTTCTTCGGTGAACTGTCGTTCAGGTACTTGGCGGCAAGAATCAGGGCAGCCAGAAAGATGCGATGAGTCGTGCATCGTAGGCCCTTGGCCATGGGCTGCAGTCTCGACTTTAATCTGGCCAGGTAGACCAGGCTAGACATTAAGGTAGGGACCTGGACATTTGAAGAAACGACTAGCTGGGAGATGAAATCCTCCAATGACGGCAAGCCGCTGTTATCGGAACGAACGGCTTTCGGTGAAGGTGTCCGGGGCGGAGTGTGATATGGTGCGTTCTGGGCCGGGGGCGGCATCATATTGGGATCGCACTGGATAACATCACGTGCAGCCTGGGCCAGATATGAAACCATATCTTTGCTGACAGGTCTGAAGATGAACTGCTCGAGGGCGGCAGCGTTGAGGTCGCCCATCGATAATCTCGGTATCGTAGACATGATGCGGGACTCGTGTAGCGTAGTGTTGTGCTGTTAGTTCGCACAAGGGTAACGGGCAATGGATGAAGTTATGTCCGACTTCAGATAGCCTGTGTAGATCCCCAGAGGTAGTGAAGGTAAGATTCGGGAAATGGGGAATATGGTGGGAGGAGACGTTGGTATTATATTAACAGACCAACCAGTAATCGTGTAAGTAGGCAGTGTGTACGTATGTACTAGGACAAGGCAGTTATATGTATAAGTGGTGAGTGTCAAGGTATGTGTATCACGCGGCAGGCTAGGCACACAGCAATAACACGACCTAAGGGATAATAGTAGGTTGGCAGGAGGGGATGACAAGTCACCAAAAGACAAACACCCACAGGAACAATGTGTTGAATAGGATGCGTAATAGGTGCGGTGACGCGAGTAAGGTCTCGAGGCTGAGCCCAATAGCTGTGCTGGCTGGCCAAGTACCTGTGTGCACCCTGAAGAATGTGGCAGGTGGCAGGTGCTAATGTACGTGGCTACAGGGGTCTGGGTTTCCCGCTGTACGTCAGGCTTGTAGGGTGCTGCAGGGTGACAGGGGGTGCCTTGTGTACGTAGCTGTCGGGTTTGACCGGCAGGGGGGTCTCAGTTGCCCAACTTGTTTTGCGGCTGCGTGCGTGTACCGAGCGGTGGATGCAATCCTGCTTCTTTTTTGTATCCGCCGGGCTTGCCTCGGTGATCGGAGCTTGCTGTTGACAGATTCGGGTTGCCTTCCGTCCGCGGAGACCGATTGGCGTCGCTTTCTCCACCGCCACAACTGGAAAGCTGTTCAGAGTGGGATTCTGTGGCAACTGTTACTGGTTTTGTCAAAGTCCACGCACTCGCAGTGAGGCTTGAGCCTTCTGGAAACTGGACTTCTCGGGTTGCTCCAGGGGATTCAAGAATATGCCACAATGGGTTTGCCAATAGGTGGGTTCCCGGAGGCAGCGGCAAGTGAAACTTGTGATGCGCGCTTATGATTGTGGACTGTATTAAGTAATCGAAGACCAGAATAGTTCCGGAACCAGCGGAAAGTCTCGATTTTACTAAGCAAGCTATACGAAAAGCAAACGGACTGGAAGGAAGTCGAAAAGACTGTGAAAGGCAATTGCACTTCGTGCTCCCGGGGAGGTTTTGTTAAAGGCCCGGATGGGAGACGTGGGATCCTCGGTAGTCGAGTGCCGAGAGATCAAGTGCCGCTGCTACGTATCGCAGAGGTGGCGAATCTTTCTCTCTTGGGGCTGACGATATATGTGGAACCACCCGAGGAAATGCGCCGCAGAGGGAACGTTATTGTTGATTGTGGATGAAGGCTACCAACTTCGCAAGGACCTGTCTTTAAATACTGTCTGCGCGCCGGGGAGACGATGATTGCCAAATGACCGCAGGGAATGCTCGATGCGTTTCTAGAGTAAATGGCAAGTCGATATCCGGAGACTTTTAACAGTGAATGACCTCGTTGATTGGGTTGGAGTGAATCGCCGTCGGTAATTGTGTGTGACAGAATAGACTGTCCTATTCTGTGACTCAAACCAGCTGAGCAGGCCAATCGATATATAGAAGTCAAAAGAGGACCAGAGATTGTATGCTTGTACTTGATGGTAACAGGCAAAAGAAAGAACTGCAAGGATGTAGGATGGAATTAAGTGTTGATTTATTTGGGTGTTGCGGGGATAGACTAGCCAGAGTCTTTATCGATCTTGAACTCGTATTATTCGTGGGGTAAGAAAGTAGTGGTTTGCGGCGAAGGAGATAATTAGACACAGACTCGCTGCTTGTTTAGATTATTCTTGCTGCGGAGGATCCCTTCAGGACTGTAAGTTCATTCCACTGGGATCTTGAATCGTTGTTGAGATAGTCGATGACTAGATACGGAAGGGAAGAGCAGAAGGTAAAGGATCATGGAAATGAGTATGCATCATATATCTATCAGATCTTCCATACATAATACACATCCGGCCCCTTCTTCTCAGCCGCCAAAGACAATTCGGCGTATATAGAGATGTTCAAAGAACCAGTTAATCCCTACATCCACCCAAGACATACGCACACGCCCCAGGAAGATGAAGCCTCTGCGATCTGACTGGTTGAGAATTTGCATTTTACCCACGCCGCCCGCTACCTGCCGCATAATCCCTTTGATGACTGGGAACGTATGGCTTGAGAACTGGAAGTTCATTGATCGTTCATTGGATCTGAGCAGCCGAGCGGCTTTCAAAACTTGAAACAAGCGATTAAGTGGAGAGCAGTTGGGGGCTAGGTACAGTAGTATTGTAAGAGAAACATGCACTGGCCAGGAGGTCGTGAATACCCTAGCGACATTTGCAGGAAGGACCGCAGCAGGGTTAGTCGCAGCCAGCTCATCCGTCCCTCTTTACCAATCAGTGTCTGACAACAACAATAACAACCACAAACTCAACCTCCGGCAAGAATCCAAACAACGGCACCAAGTCGATGGGAATTGCCTACGTAGGTACGTGACATGAGTCAGGGATGCTCGTCTGGTGTTCGAGCCCTACATACAAATCACTGGTCATGGGGGCTCTCAATGCATCGTGCGCACGAAGCACAATGGCCATGATCATCTTCGGGTGTTGTACTTCGGACGTACCTCCAAGTCAAACCACAAGACATGATCAACACCGGCCAAATGATGCCCGGCAATTAGCTCCACCGTTTAAGGACCTCTGGTGTCATGTCGCGCTGAGCACAATTAATTACGTTGGGATGCTATCAGACCCAATTTCTCGATCGTCCTTGATATGAATATGAGAGAGACCTGATTCACCTAAGGTATATGGAGTGCTGCTCCTTTGGGACGAAACCAACAATATCAAGAGCCGGATCAGGTTAGCTTAGGAGGCCATTAAACAGCAGACCAGATCGCCGCCAATCAATCTGATAAGTGCTGCCCATCGTAAATGCTACTGCGCCCTTGTACTATGACCGAGCTCCGGTTCCCATAACCACCAGCCTTCGTCTAGAATTCTGGAATTCCAGGAATGCCAATACAATATTCAGTCTATGCGGGTAATCTACAAGAACCGGTGCTGTTCTCTGTCGGCGTCTTTGATGGATCTGATGGACGTTCGGGTTAAAGCAAGGCGGCGATGGTCCAGGCCTTTTGCCCCTCGATGCACTCCAGGGCGGTCAGATCCATCAGGTCCTTGCCCCTGACTTGGATGTCGCCATGATGAAAAAGGAGATCGTGCCGCGATGCAGAACGCTCAGAGTATGCAGGGACCGAAGTGTGCTTATCACAATCTTTTTAACACGTTAAGCAGTTCATGATAGTTTTCACATTTCCTTTTCGGGAAAGCAGAATTCTTCGAAGATGACAAAGTGACGTTTCAGTATCTGTCCCAGCGCTGGTAACGTAATGACATGCCCCTATCCTACCATCCTCTCGAATTGCTCTGTGTTGAATAATATAGCAATTTGACCTAATGTTATCAATCATTCAATCAGTCTCGGCCTTGCACTGGAATGAAAGGTGAGAGACAAGGCCAGGTCAATGTGCTCGCCGTCCTTGCCAGCCCTGAGATGCCACACCCCAACGACGTCAAGGGATGCATCATCCTTTTCCACCGTGGACGGCGGCAGCTGTCCCGGGATTTAGGGATTTCGCACGTCATACGATGGCGCTCTCCCTTCTCAACATTGGCTTGTCAAGCTGCCATGCGTCGTCATACGGAGGCCACAAGTTTTCTCCGGAAAATATTGTAACGTCGCGACGAATTAGCCTGCATGCAGTATGTCGACGGTGATGGACAAGACGCTCACCACGCAAGCAATCCCCACCCTCCAGCTCATTGAAACCCACCTTATACCGTTCTTGGTAACTAAAAAGGCGTCGCATGAACGCCCTTAGTGAACCCTGCGATGGGGCTTGCTGAATTCTTACCCACACAATAGCTTCCAAACAAGAAAGTGAAATCCTTTTATTTACCACTAACTTTCATTCGTTCACCGCTGCTTATTGCCAGCTGGCCCTACAGCAAGGAAACATGAGCCTTTACCCGATGCGGCCACCACTAATGTCCTGAATGCGTCGCAGAGGTGCCATATCCTCTTGGCTGCGAGGAGTATAATTGGCCGAGACGACAAGAGATGAAGCATCTAGGCTCAACCTATCACATCCAATGACGGATCCCCAGCATGAGGTCCGGTAATTTGTCGTGCTTGTGCGTCCTTGTGGCTGAGGTTGCAGCAGTTTCTGGGGTTGCCAAAGGGCAAATGGCCACAGCCAGAGGCCTCGTGAGGAGCGTAACTGCAGGAAACGAAACAAAACAACCAGAAGATCCATTCGTCACGCGTGGAGCTTGTCGAAATGCAACATTCAGGCGACACGATGTCATCACCAGAGCCCTCTTGCCTCTTCCGCAGTAGCATGCTCGAGTTCCATGATTGGGCTTGCTTGATAATACGAAGAGGTCTCTTGGCATGGTGGTGGACAGAGTAATAGATAGTGACAATGGTGTGTCGCTGGTCTGGACACTATCAAATATTTTGTCCATCCCACCTGGCTCGGCCTCAGTCCTAAAGGTTCCAAGGCTCCAGAACGCATGCCAGCCACGCACAGCCACAGAATGGGCCACTGGGATAGGAGCGGATGTCTCGTGATCGACATCGTCAATTGCCACCTTGGGTGTCCCCTCCGTCTCGGGTTACTCCGCGTTTTCTGCCATCTTGTATGCCGCTGCTGGGGAACTATTCGTGAGCAACGGAGAGCGGTTGCACAGCGAGGCTAATAAGGGCCCTTCTTTATGCAAGCTCACCCACCCACTCATTCGCTATAAGCCTCTCACTGTCTTGAAAACAGTCACATGGAACGTATCTCCTTCTGCAGGCTGCACTGCGGTTTTGCGTAGCCGACGAAACATTTCTTTTAGGATGCCGTGCATATCGCCGAGACTCTCAGACCGGCGGTGCGATGCCCACACGCCACATTGGTGGGTTTAAAGGAGCCGTACAAGGCGCCGGGCAGTTGCCGGCTGGCCAAATACGTCCGAGATTTGAGACACGCAGAAATTAGGTTCACTCCTCATTCTCAAACGTATCATGAAAAATTTACTCGCAGGCCTCCTGGCGGCATTTTGAGGCTGGGGCGCTATCTCAAACACCGGCCAGCCGGCTTCAGGATTGTGTTGGCGCTGTAGCTACTGTAGCAATGTAGGTACCCTATGCCAGTAAGTGCCCCCGGATTTCAACGCGCGCGTCTCATGGCCCAGATGGGCCCCCAAAGAGGCGCTCGGTGATCAGAAGCGAAACTGCACAGTAGCACTTAAAAGTGTACTCTGCCGCAGACACCCGCAGTGTCAGGTTACGCAGCATGGAGCTCGAACCACACATGATCCCTGAGCACCCGTCGACTAGGCGGCGCCAAATAGCCGCTGGCAACCTACCTAATTTAGTAGGTCTGCAAGGCAGAAGCCCAGGGACGGAGAGGCGCCTCGCTGCCGCCGGCCGCGGTTGGTAGATCCAATCCGTGCTGCCGTTCACCTCGCTTAGGCTAGCGCCGATCCGCAGCGCGGCTACCCTGGCTAATTATGGAGTCGAGCGCGGCTAGCTGTTCTTCCACTCCTATTCGAAACCCCAGGATACTAATGCCTTCCCCACATTGCACCGGCAACTCCGGGGCCCGCTGCAAGGTTCGGGTAGGCCCATCCGTCCTTTGGAAGCACGAGACTTATTTGACAGCTTGACGCCCCTTGCGTCTAGCCGCGCTGATGAGAATAGAAACGGCGCACGGCTTCTCCCTTTTACGCACGTACGCCCAGATGTCCGAGACAGCATAATGTAATATAGATGCGGACTTTCAAAGAAGGACCTGTCGTCCAGAGGAGCAAAATAACCCCCTTGGAAGAATGCGTATTGGGGCCCAGGACTTGTCTTGCTGGATCTTCGATGCTGGCAACCTTCCTGACTGCCTGCTACGTATGTAATGTAGGTATGTTACCCGACCCTTGCAAAAATGTCGGTCCAACAAGGATCGTCGTAGATCGTATCGTACTCTCATTAACGTATTACTACGGCGGGCGATGCTACCATCAATCGTCATTCCGCCCTCCCGCTGTTGCACGAGCCGGCAAATCGCGAGTAGGGCTCCTTCCTGATTCGGCACCGTGGGTCGAAGGGGGGTTTTTTTTTGTACGAGTCCAGCAGAGGAGCATACTGACGTTCTGCGCTTTCGCGATCCACGACCATGCCCGGTCAGCCGGAGTGGACTTCGGGGTAAAAAACAGCGTCCTATAAAAATCTTACTGTTGTAAGAGATTCGAGATGTGTTCCTTGGTGAAGAGGATCCCAGCTGGAGGCTTATCATTAATTACATAGCTTAGCATCCGTAGTCTCGTAGGAAGGTGTATGTGTATGAAGGAGCCAGGTAGCTATCTGACAGACGGCTAACTACGTAGCGTTTCGACTGCAGCTTGAGGCGGCCTCCCTACTACCTCTGGCATGTGAAAGGCATCCGCCCACACCAAGACCGACTCAGAAGCTAACGGACGAGTAAGCAAGGCTTTCAGCTGGCGGGTCTCAGCGCCACAGGCCGTACCTGCGGCATTTTCGTCACTCGCCGGATGGGAAGACGGACTGTCCGTCGCTGGGCAACCTGGGGAGTAAGCGTCCTGTAGCGGGTTCTGGGGGTCTGCTGAATACAGGCAAAGCACGGACGGCGCCAGCTCACTGTCTTCCTCCACCTTCGCGGACGGCGTAGCTTCACGCGCCGTCCGCCTCTCCTCGCTCTACTCGTGAGCCTCACATTCCCCACCGGAGGACGTTCGAGGTCCGCTCTCAAGCAGGACGGTGGAGCTAGATCCAGAGAAGAAGATGGAAGACTACCTCGGCTGCTACGATCGATCGGTAGGGTATTGTTACCCGTGCGTGGTGTAGGTTACTTTTACAACTCGGGAAATATGCCTGTTGGCTTTCGCCAAGAGACCGACGTGGAAGGACTGGTGGCCTATCCGAGGCGTCCTTTGGGAATGGGATGATGTTTTATAAGTCTGATGGGCGTCTACAAGGGCAATAGTCGGAATTCTCGCCGAGAGCGACTGGACCTACGGCCCGCCTCGCGCAACGGCATGGTCTCAAACTTTGAGAAGAAGTGCCTGCAAAGTTTTTAAAAGGGGAACGAGGGCCATTGTAAGAGAGAGGCTTGTAGTCTTGCTAGGTCCTCCTATCTCACGCGCTTGAGAAGTCCATGCAACGTCACAAACGTGGATCAGGGGACGGACCACACATCACCTACACTTGTAGAAACAAATTCACCCAAGAGAGCAGCAGCACAAATGGTGAAGAAAGAGTCTCAATTACTCTCTCCCTCTCAATTACAGCATATGCGTCGTCTCCATCCCCACAGAGCTTATCTCAAAGTTGGCTCCATGCATGGATCCAGTATGCCTCCTGATGTCCTCTTAAAATGCAATGATGGCCTCCACCAACGCCTACCAAGTCAATCGCGCAAAAGTCTGAGCGGCCGGAGCTCACAGCGGCGGAAAAACTAAGTCCCCGATGTATGCAAAGCCGTATGCCTTCACGTAGCATGCGTCAAAAGAATAATGCAACGGCGAAGCACGTGGGTATTGTGAGTGCCGTCGCGTTGGTTGCACCGCTCCGATCACCAAGAGTCGTAGTAATAGTCAGACGTCTATCCTGAAAGCGCAGAAATCATGCTCGATGCAGATAAGCATTCTTTCCAGCTTCCAGATGGTTGATATCGAGTCCCTTATCCTGTCACATAGGATAAAGGACAGCCTACGCATAGCCGTTGCTGCCGTAATGATTCTGCTGGCGCGTGAAGTCCTCGAAGTACGGGTGGTTACAGGCAGCCTTTGCGGATATCCTGCCAGCGGGGTCGTAGACGAGCATCATCTCCAGCAGCTCCAAACCGAGAGGGTCGAGGTTCGAGCACAGCACTGCGTTCTCATCGCGCTTCCACTTGGGAAACGACGGCTTGAAGTCGGGGTAGGACGTCACTCCAGGCCACACCTCCTCTGATGGGGTACCCAGTAACCTGGTAAGGTGTCAGCGCTCACGACGTATGAAACACTAGATTATAGGTTCAAGCTAACCGGAAAGTCTTAAAAATCTGGTCAATCTCCGAATCACCGGGGAAGAGCGGCTTCCGGGTGCACATCTCAGCGAAAATACATCCCACCGACCACATATCGACACCGGTAGAGTATTGGCGGCCACCCAGCAGAATCTCGGGAGCCCGGTACCAGAGAGTGACGACTTCGTGAGTATAAGTTCTAAGCGGCACACCGAAGGCTCTGGCCAGGCCGAAATCGGCCAGCTTGAGGTTTCCTTCTCTGTCTATGAGAAGGTTCTGGGGCTTGAGATCTCGGTGGAGGATTCGGTGGCTGTGACAGTATCGAACGCCGGCGCAAAGTTGGCTCATGAACTTCTTGACCATAGCATCGCCCAACCCAAGTCGTCCCAACTCGGCGCTCGCACCGTCAGGCAATGCCTTTCCTCGACCTCCATCAGCGACGGGCAAGGCCTCCATGTACTTCTTCAAGTCGAGGTCCAGAAACTCCATGACCAGGTACAACTTGTGACCGTCGGCGTGCACGATGTTGAACAGCTTAACGATGCTCGGGTCGCGCATCTCCTTCAGCAGGGAGATCTCGCGGATAGCGGTACTCGGGACACCCTCATCCTCAGCCTCGAGTCGGATCTTCTTCAGCGCTACTATGCGGCCGCCGTTGGCAAGGTCCCGAGCCTTGTAGACGACACCGTAGGTCCCTATGTGAAGTCGCAAGGTCAGCTCACATGGTCTGCCTATCTGGCCTTGTACAACGAGGCGCAGGGGTGTCATCATGGTTTGTGAAGAGTTATATGGCCAAGTGACCAAAGGCCAAGGGGCTAAGTAGTCGGGATCAAGTAAACTAAGTAGAAATACTGCATTGGTAAAGAAGGGTACTAGGTAGGGGAAACTTTACCTTCACCGATCTTCTCAAGCTTCTGATAGTTCTCCATGGTCGCAATGCTTCTAAATTCGCAAAGTCAGGCGTCAAAGGAAGGCGGGTGAAGAAGCAAACGCGCTGAGGCTGACAACGAAGCTGTGAAGGTTGCAGAATGTTGTGAATCTGCTGTGACTTACCGGTAGATCGGTTGCTGAAGTACCGGTATCGATTGTACGGCGGGGTCGGTTACTGGGCAGGGGCAGGGACCAGGACCAAAATATTTCCAGTTGGCACTGGAGTGCAATTCCAGAACGAGGGGCAACTGAAAGGAGACAAAAATGCAGAAAGAAGGGAAAAAAGAAATGACCGTTCAAGAGTAGTTAGTAGCTGGGAGACGTTATACGGCACAGCACGCAAGTACATAGATAACGGACGAGTTCTCTTGCGGGCGGTTCTGATTCTACAACTCCATTTGATATCGATCCTCAAATTGGACTTTACTCGCCTGATGAATTTTGGCATAGGCGCCGCCTCGGATGAAATTTCCACTTTGCTGCTGCTATGGCGATCTCCGTCAGAGCGCTTGGCTGTTTTTAATAAACATACGGAACGCGGTTGGGGGCTAAAAGCGCGACAAACGGCCGCGCCCTGTGGCAGACAGTCTGGCATCCCATCTTACACGTTATGAGGCACGGAGTACAAGTCGATTATGAATGACTTTGTTATCTTATCACTGAGAGTTTTTGCATAGGGAGATCCCCCGCCATGATTGGATAGAGCGATGCTATCATAACTGATCTCTGCGGCATCAAGTGAGTTATTATTGTATACGCCTTTTGAGAGCATCGAATGCTCTGGCCATCGGTCTGGCAGCTAGCGATAGGTCCCTTGCACGTCGTCTATAATGACGATGGATCTCACTACTCTGGATGCTCATGAGCAACCATCTAATGAGTTAAAGGCAACATGGAAGAAATACTCCAAGACCGATCATACAGAATTCAATGACCATCCAGACATAGATGAGGTGCACTCTTCAAAGAAGAACGGTCCATTCAAGCTGGCAGGACACATATCACGCGATACGCTTGTGGGTGCGTTCAAGCACCTAGAAGGTCCTGACTGGCAAGCGGATCAAGAGATGCGAGATGCCCCGATCTATTTCCATCCACAACTCCCAGGTATGGATTTACCCCTTTTCGAACCCAAAAATCCAGTCGGCCTCTTTCTCATCGTTCCCTTTTCAGGTCTACTCATAATGCCTTCCTTGGTCCCAGCGAGCGTACAGAAAGCCTTACTGTCTCGAATGATTCACAGGGACCTGAGCAACCCTACGCACATGACTAACCTGCACCTCAACTTTGACCTCCCGTACAGGAAAGGGGACGACGCCGAGGCCCGATCGTTCTTCTCTTATTCACCGGAAGAGCCCCCGCAGTTCACCCCGAAGGACCCGGCCGTGCACAAGCCGTTGTCCATCAAGCAAGCCCTCCAACGCAAGTTATCCTGGGTCACTCTCGGCGGCCAGTATGACTGGACCAATAGAGAGTACCCTGACCAGCGACCACCGGAATTCCCCCATGACATTGCCGGGTTCCTTCAGACACTCTTCCCAGACACCCTAGCCCAGGCCGCCATTGTCAACTTTTACACTCCGGGAGACACGATGATGATGCATCGAGATGTGAGTGAGCATACGGACAAGGGGCTTGTAAGTCTCAGCTTCGGATGCGAAGCACTTTTCATGATCGCACCAAGCCGTCCCGCCGGTAGCCCTACGCAGAATGCAGAAGACACCACCACGAGTCCTTCAGGGAAGCCCTACCTTCTCCTACGGTTGAAATCAGGCGATGCCATCTACATGACCCAGGAATCTCGTTATGCCTGGCATGGCGTCCCGAAAGTTCTCAAAGATACCTGTCCGGATTTCCTGACTGACTGGCCCGCCGAAGATGGCAAATACGAAGAGTGGAAGGGGTGGATGCGCAACAAGCGGATTAATCTCAACGTTAGGCAGATGAATGATTGAATGTTGATTGTTTTAAAACTGATTACGACATCGGTTGCTACGAGATGCTTCAATGCTATTCGTTCACCTCCAAGGTACGATCCGTTTTTGTCGTCTTGATAAGATCCCCTTATGAGACCCTGGCAGTACATACTGAAGCGTTTGAAACTGAAGTAAAGCATTATCAGGTCGACCCTCTAAAACGTCCTAGCTAAGATAAAGATAGTGATCATGTGTCCTTAAACACATGGAAATACAGCTGCAGCTGTGAGAAAGCGATACCGGAGGTGGCTGTAACTAGTCGCTCCTAGGGGTTGATTTATTTGAGCCAAGACCTAGCAATTGTCCAGCTACTCACGTTTAGTTTAACACCTCTTTCAAGCACAGGTTTGAGAGCTGCAGTCCATCCAAATCATACCTCTCCCAAGTCGGTCGTCACAGCCTGGATTTCTGTTAAAAGCGATCTAGGGGACCGAAGTGTTTCGCAAGTTCTCTAACGATATCACCCAGAGCCAGAAAATCCCCTGGGTCGGGTCGAAGCATCGAATCCCGAAGTAGCAATAGGAATATACGGCAGGCTTGCCTCGTCCAGGATATGGCACTAGGAGATGCCGTTAATATTGCGCCGGGAACACCAAATATCACGCACCTAGTTCTCCAATTGAGTTCCTCTCCACCTACGTCTGTCGAACTTTCACTGACCGGTTCCAGCAGCGGTGCGCAAGGCGTCACCATAAATTGTATCCCAACATCTTTGGATAGTATGGAATGCGTTACCGGATATTACGTGTATCACGATTTTCATAGGCCAAGAATTTGGGACCTGGTCGCGCTCCCTATACTAGTCATCTGTAGTGAATGCAAGAGTAAAGCAAGAAAACTAGCCCGTAGCCTTACTCCCCTCAGCCCTGGTAAGACAGGGAAATGTCTTCGACAAATCTAAATGTTATACTCGTCATGTGTCTTCGTGAGCCACAGGGTAAAGTATCAAGATTTGTCACTAACTTCAACAGGAAGCATCTTGCTGGCGTGCGAGCTCAAGGTTAGTACCATCAGGTCCCGGGGCTTAAACTCCCAGCGAAAGGGCGTAGTTACTTCAGCTATTTCATAAACGGCTCCCTAGAGTAGAAGGTTTTACTGTTACTGATCTGCTTGTCTATAGACGAGTCACCCACTGCTGCCTTCATTTGGTCCCCACTGTCTGATCACAATGCCAGCGACCATGCCCGTCTTTCTTTGGAGTTTTATTACGATTATGGCTTTCCAGTATGGCTACGATAACCGACTGAAGAGAATTGTGCTAATAAAATATTCCATTTCGTAATTTAATTGGACATGATTTAGATCCTGGATCCTGGCTCCTGGTTTCAAATATGAGTGAACTTACTGAAGGCGTGTTACAGGACCACGCAGCCTTGACCAGTCAGATGGAATATCTGCTGCATGAGTGTCAGTAGCGATGGTGACTTAAATAGCTCTCGATTAGTTCTTAATACTCCATTTGTCGGCAGATGTGGTGGTTTGTTGAAAGGGCCTCGTTGTGGCTCTAGGCTTACAGAAACAGCAGGGTCTAGGCTATATCAGCCAAGGAGAAACCCCCTATCTAGCTTAGTCCCAGACCACTCCCCAATTGGAAGAGCACCCCGGACTGAAGACTTGCAACACTTCTGCCCACACCATTATTAATTATATCCTACCTAGCCCAGGAAGACTGGAGACGACATGTCATGGCTGGCTTACTTAGACCATATGTGTGTGGCAAAAGGGTACATCCGACTCCCTTCGAGTATCAAGGATCGAGCTCCACGCGTTGGTAGGTCATCTATAGTTATCTTGCGTTCGATGACATCACATGACATATTTGCTCTATATAAAATCTGCTCTTTATATACTCGTGGAAGTCAGAAAGGTGCTTGCGAAACTCGGGAAAGGATGGTAATTTGGTAACTTCAGTTACATCATTACCATGTCAACCCACAGAAGTGTAACCAATGCTCTGCCTTACGCTATGGGGAGTAGCTGACCATTCTCTAGCCAGCTTGGTGGGGGGAATGCAACAACCCATAGGACATATTCATATGATCTAAGGACAAGAACTGAGGCGTCGAGTTCAACTATTTAGCCCGTGATAGAGCCGCAGTCCTCCAAGGCCCTAACAGATAAAGCACCAGTGAAATGGGTAGATAAGCTATTGAAGACATTGCCCTACCGGCAACCGTCAAAATATGGTGTATGAATCTTGCTTCGTACTATTCCATATTCGAGACGATGCTAGAAGTTAGGATCACATTGGAACAGCCCCTCAGAAAGAGCGGAAGAGGGGTCTACCTACCATGAACAGGTTGATATTAAGCAGTTGTGGGCTTGGCACCAACTGAAAGCAGCCTTGGAAGCTTATAACTAACCTCGACATACAGGCGTTCCCGCTTGAGACAGGTCGTAATCCAGCCTTATCAGGGTCGCCGTAACGACAGCTGTTGGCATGGAGCGGATGGGTCAATGCGACGATACGTAGTCCTGTCGGGCAGTGATATGGCGCCTATCCATGCCCAAATATAGAAAATCACTAAGTCCACCCGATGAACTTGGCTGCTATCATATTCGTTTCCATGTCCGCTTTGGGGTGGGCATCGTTGCCCGTTTGTGGCTGATTGATCTGTAACGGGGAGGAGGGTTGCTATTGACAGCTACGTTTTATGAGACACTATGGTATCGGGCAAAAGTTTTAGTGCACTGTCATGTAGCTGTGGGTCACGCTGGTAGCCGTCTTACATAAATTCAGAATAGCTAATACCGAAGTCCTGGAAATGGTACTCCTTAACCACTATGCGGATTGGCAACTTTACAGCCTCTAATCGCTGCCCAATTTACTTCAATTACGTTGAGCTATCATATATGGTGGCCAAAGGAATTTTGTTGCTAGGGGTCACTAGAGCAACGGAGGTGTGGGCACGGCAGCGCCATTATTTGTATCTACGTAGCCTAGACCAATCGCACTCCCACACCTTTCCCACCTAGAGGAACCAAGAGCACATGAGCAACAGAAACTAATTGAGCCCGTTTCATCATAGATAGTACCGGATTTATGGAAGTCGTCGTATTAGCCCCATATGGAAAAGTGATGTAGTGCCAGCAGCACAGCGGTCTGGCAGTATGCTAAGATTTGCCCATGGCACCATCAGTAGTTGTCGGGTCTAGGCACTGAGCGTCTCGATCTCCAATCATTGACAGATATTTCCCCAAAGCGGAGGAAAGTGTTCTTCGGATACCCCTGGCCCCTTTCTGGTGATGCGCGATCCAGCCTTTCAGATCTTACAGTAAGCGACATTTTTCTTGACGACGAAGTAGACAGTGGATGGACAAACGACTGTGAATCGCTTCTGGGCGGTAGAGCCTCGTCCCTGCCTGTCAGTTCCTTTATCTAAGAGCGCGATGTTCTGCGCAAGCCACGCTGCCGGTGAAATGCTTCAGAAGATTGAACAGCACTACTCGAACTCGCCTTCTCTGTGAATGGCCGTTCTCAAGCTTGCTCTTATGTCACCCTCAGGGGTAGAGGCAGCCTGCGATGGGATGGCCAACGCTATTTCAGCTGGCAGGGATAAGGCACTATAGCGCATCTTCTGAATGGTCTCCCGCGACGCCACCAATGCAAAATGGATGCAGTGGTTGATTTAGAACGTGTTAGCTGGACTTCCTCGCAATGGTCACGTCCTCTGTGCCGGACTTTTCAGTTCGCGGTTTTCCATGCCGTTCCGATCCTCCTCTTCTATGGCACGTTCTGACGCATAGGCCTGTCACGACTGTATACCTTCATCTCTTTGCCTTGACACTATTCGATCCTTTTAAGAGCTGCTCCGGCAGATTCGTTGAAGATGACGAGGTTACGGAGCTTGATCGCGTTCGCTTATCTAGGCGCATCTATCGCGGCGGCTCAGGATGTCGTCTATGTCACAGATCTCTCGATATTTACCGTGCTAGTAAGTGGGTTCTTTCCGTCGCTGACTCGACTGAGTCCCGATCAACCTTGTGATGTTGAGTCGTGGTGCTCAGGAAGAGGGATGAATGATGATGGATACGTAATATACCCCCTGGCTGGACGCCAGTATAGTATGCTGTTTCTATGTCTGGAGACAAACCTGCTGACTTGGCTTAGGCCCCTTGTGCAGCAAGCGCTGTCTCGTACAATGTCCAGTCACAGACGTATGACAGCTGTCCGGAAGCGGTCGATGAGCTGCAGTCATGCGTCTGCACCAAGAACAATAACCTTGAGTCTATTTCTAGCGAGATATCAAGCTCAGTCAGTTATAGCTGCGGGGGAACTGCGTCCGATGACCAAGCGAGTGCGGCGAGCGTGCTGAGCGCATACTGCAACCAAGCAGACATTACCCCGTTCCCAGAACCGGCAGAACCGGTCTCAGAGTACATCGTCGACCTGTCGGCATTTCAGGAGCTTGCGCCCTGCGCAATGTCCGGCGTTTCGAGAGCTTTGAAGTAGGTGCCTCCCTCTTGGAATCATCTTTTGTATACTCTAATACTAACGACCGATTTAGTTCTATGGTGAGTCTCTCTGTGGCATCTCCTAGTCGATTACTGACCATCTGTGAAAGACGTACGACTTGTGTCCTGAGGATGTCAGCCGTCTTGCTACGTGCGCATGCATCAAGAACCAGAACTCGTTGCTTGTTAGCCAAGAGATCAACAGTAGCGTCAGGTATTATTGTTCACATACCGCGGACATCTCATCTGCCCAAGCTGTCTTCGCGGGGTACTGTGGGCTGAATAATGGGACGTCTTCATTTCCCCAGGCCTCTGGGCCTCCGGGGGATAGTATGTCATGCCTAGGTTAACACTCGTGCAAAAGGCAGAACTAACAGTTCGAGTAGTGACATATTATATCACCGCCCTGAGCCAATATAGTGCTCTGGCACCATGCGCGCAATCCGCCGTCTCAGACGGCGTCAAAAGTGTACGTAGCGTCCTCTGAGGTTCGTTGGGCCGTTGACTAATATGTCGCTCAGCAAACATATGACTATTGTCCGGAGGCCCCTCAAGCTTTAGCGTCCTGTGTCTGTTTGAAAGAGGGCATATCTCGTATCGTCAGCAGCGTTATTACCTCGAGGGTGCGATACCGGTGCGCGTCCACTGCAACGGAAGACATCAGTTCAGCCATCGAGGTCTTTGACTATTACTGCAGCGCTGCCAAGGCAGAGGTAACCCCAAATGGTGTTACAGAATCAGGTAGGTCGGCTATTCACACTATATGAGACCCTGCTAGCTAAGGCTAACACGTGCCACAGTATCACCAACAGCCGAAACTGGCAATACCGTCCTCTCAGGACCGACACAGACTTCTGAATCCACCCCAGGTTCCGACGACACCGAGATTGGTGGTTTAGGATCCGGCGACCCGGGGTCCACCAGCTCGGGTTTTGATAACTGGGGCTTTGAGGATCCAAGCGAATCTAGCAGCGGAAGACCCAATGGCCGACCCGCCGCGGCGAACACGGGTGCTATCGTAGGAGCTGTTGTTGGTGTCGTGGTGGGCCTCGCCCTCATCGGCGTCGGCGCATTCTTCGTCTGGCGACGTTCGAAGGAAGCCAAGAGCGCGGTAGCCGCGAACGGTGATTTACATAGCGGCTCAGGCAAGCCCGAACTCGATGGCACTGTGGTTGCTGGCGCCCCCGTCTCGCCGCCTAACTTCAGCCCCAGTCCCAGTGGCTCGAAAACGCAGCATCCGTCCAGGACCGATAACATCTCTCCCGTATCAACAACACAGAAAGCCTCGGAGCGGCATGCCTGGTCCCCGGCGACCCAGGCGTCGGAGCTCCACACCCAGCCGCCGGGGCCTCAGATGTCCGAACTGTATGGCCAAAATACCTTACCTCCGCAGACGGCGAACGCATACTTTCCTGCCTCGGGCCCGCGGGATGCCTTCGGCCAACCGGTCCACGAAGCGCCGGTGCGGCATCCGACGCAGGTGCACGAGATGCATGGCCAGCCGGAAACCACGTGGCAGTCTGGTCCTATCATGCAATATCACGAGATGGATGGTGCCCCACATCAGTGGCGCGCACAGTGATAACTCTGGTGCAGGGCTTGGAGATGCAGAACTCGCACAGGGACAATTGGGCTCGGTACCTGGTTACGTTTAAACGAGGTGAACATTTTGAGATTACGCATGGCAGAAGGCGCAAGAATCATGGTGGCCGTCACTTGTTAGCCGGGTCTATAAGGGGGAGAATGCGTTGAATGTTGGTTTTGCTTGTATTATAGGGAATATCGGGAATTCTGGGAGCGGGCAGGCAATGCCTTCGTTACAGATATAATGGACCGAGAATATATAATCTTCGTAGGCGGCATTAAGCTACTATCTACGAGAAATTGCTGAAGCTCCCGAATGTGTTTTGTTATCTCAATCAGCAGGCAGTTACTTGGATTAGGCATTGCAGGTAATATACAGAATCTGCACATTCAATAACCGGGATAAATGTCCAAGTTGACGCATAGCATGTGAGCCAAGGATTGCACAGTGGGGAAAGACAGACAAAAAGGTCTGTGTACACGGTACAGCTCATTACCCGCTGGACTGGTCCAAGCTTCTTAGGCACGCTACGAGCAAGGAAGGCACCTTAGGCTTCTTACTCTAGGAAGCTCTTGGTTGACAGCCTTGTCACGCTTTCCCTTCCGAAAACAGTTGGTCGGTGTCTTGAGCCTGCCTTGAAAGAAAACGAACCGCCCGGTTTCCTTCACTTGTTCAACTCTGCAACCTTGGGCACATAGAACCAGTGCTTGCTGCAGGCTTCTTGATTGATGCCCGCCCTTCCCTTTTTACCAACTAGATTAATTTGATTTACTGTTTCTCCCACTGACACGATAACCGTCAGGTTGTCTCTTTTTCCTACACCTCTTACCGTTTCATTCACTGTCCTTCCCTACTAGTCTGAGGCCGCATAGTTACGAGTACCTGCTTCACCTACCAAACTCTGCCTACTCATCCTGACCCAAACGGCCATCATAAGCTGTTTCTCTTTTCTATTACTGATTGATTACCTCCTCGTCAACGCGATCGATACGTTGGCCATTACTGAATCACCTGCTCATGAATCCCATTCGGCAAATACGTACTTGATGACAGCATGGCCGCCGCGGTGGACTTGGGTTACTTGGCTACGCATCTGGGTATGCCCGAGGAGAATCTCTCCACCGTCGTGACGGAGCCAAGCGTCGATCTGGTCAAGGTCATCCTCTCTGCCGTAGCAGCGAGGGGCCACGAGTATGACGCTATATCATCCCAGAAGATACAGTTGGAAGTTCAACTAGAGACTTCCATTCGAGCCGCCGAAGCCCAGCGAGATAAGAGTAATGAGACCGCCGCTAAAGCCCTTAAGGATGTCGAGGAGATACGCAACAAATTGAAGGACGAGGGTACGTAGTTCAACGATATGCCTTCAACCTCTCCCCTACACACCATTCCCGCTCTTTCTCGTCGTGCTGACTCGCGTAACACAGAGACCACTCGACAAGCCATCGAAAATGAACTTCAATCCATCAAGTCATCCAACTCAGCTTCTCACTCCGAGCTTGAGAGATTACGCGCCCGTGTTGCCTCCCTCGAGGCATCCAACCGCGATTCCCTTGCCATAATTGACACTAAGAACAAGGCGAACGACGCCCTGGCAGAAGACCTGCAGACCCAACATCAAAAGAACCTAAGCCTCAGCCGACAGATTGCGGCCCAACAGCAGGCCGTGCAAGAGGCAGAGAACAAGGTCAATGAAGCTAAATACCGAGAACAGGCGCTCCAGCGGCGCTTCGAGATGGCACAGCGCAGTGCTGACTTCTACGAGAACGAGCTGAAGACCAAGAGTGCTGAGTTTAACAAGTTGCGGAAAGAGAAGAACGCCCGCATCACGGAACTCCAACGCCGCGATGAGGAGAGTAGATCCGAAAACGAGGCGCTCAAGAGAACCGAACAACAACTCCGCCAACGGCTCGACGATGCCCAGCGCAAGGCAGATGAGGCCTTGACCAAGGTGCAGCAGTTACAGGAAGCCGCTGCTCGCAACGAGCAAGGCCTACAGGAGGAGATTGCTAATCTGCGCCGGCTGGTTGACCTGAAGGAACAGCAGACTCTCACCCACCGGAATCGAGTACAAGAAGTCGAGGCTAGGGAGGAGCAGATCAAGCGCGAGTGCGAAGATCAAATTCGCCGGATCAACGAAGAGCTGGAACGCGTAAGGAGCGACTTGACCGAAGCTTCCGAGAAGAAGGACAGCTTTGAAGTCGAACTGCGCGAGATGCGTGCAAAGAATGCAACCGCCACAGCGGACCAGCCTAATTCGATGCCACAGACACCCCGACAACTTAACGGATCTCTGTATGGCGCACCCTCACCTATGGGGACTCCAGGTACTGCCCGGAAGATCACGTTGACAGAAATGGTGGAAAGAGTAAATAAATTGACGGTCGCCCTGGAAATCGCACAACAGAAGAAAGAAGACTATGCCAGGGAATTCGATGCGGTATTGGAGCAGTTGGAAGCCAAAGGGCCTGAGATCGACGAGCTGCAGGCAGAAAACGATCGACTGCATGAGGAGATCAAGAACATGTCTCTTCTATCGGATGAAAGTTTCCGGGAGCGGGATAACGCAACAAAGGCCGCGCGCAAGGCCCAAAGTGCCGCCGAGACGGCCCAGGCGGAGGTCAGGATTTTGAAGAACCAACTGAGAGACCTGGGAGCACAAATTCAGATGCTCACGTTCAACCTGCATTGCCAAGAGAAGGGCTATGACCAGCTCACTCTCGATGAGACACGGCATCTTCAGAAGCTGGAGAGAGGCCAGTTTGACGGCGCCTCGACAGACGAGGCCACGGATGTCAATAGTATGATACTCCAGCGTCTAGTTGTTTTCAAGGATATCCAAGAGCTCCAAGAGAAGAATGAGCAGCTCCTTCGAGTAACCCATGAGCTCGGCGAGAAGATGGAGAGCGAAGAGGTAGCTAAGAATCAAGCACTGGAGGAGCACAAAGAAGTCGCTGTTCTCCGTCAGAAACTCCAGTTCTTCGAAGATCAGCTCAGAGCACTGAGATCTCAAACGAACACAGTCATGAAGGAACGAGATATGTTCCGTCGCATAGTCGAGTCGAGAGCTCCCGCCGAAGAATTGACCACGGCTTTGGGCCAGTCGACTCAAGATGGTGTCCTCGCTAGCATCGAGCAGAATTCTGCGATGAATGACGATAACTCTGATTACACGACTCTGCTTCGGGATCTGCAGCAGAATTTCGACCAGTACCGGAACGAACAGGCTGTCGACCGCCAGACCATGAAGGAGCAGATTGACAGACTTTCTACGGAGAAGAATAAGTTACAGGCCGAAAACGCCAAGATCGCCAGCCAGCTCTCCCTCGCATCGGAACGATACCAGATGTTACAGTCGAACTTCGCTGCTCTGCAGAACGAAAGCAAAGAGCTGAAGCAGAGGAATCAGAGGTTGTCGGAGGACGCCGCTAAACGGGATCTTCAAGTCATGCAGATTACTGAGGAGATCGTCGAGGTCCGTGGCGCAGCTGACAGCATGCGCAACGAAAATGCGAACCTCAAAGCTGAGAAAAAGCTGTGGGACGAGATTCAAGACCGCCTCAGGAAGGAGAATCAAGAGCACATACAAGAGAAGAGTCGTCTTAACGGTTTACTAGCGACGCAACAAACTCTCCAGAATGAGCGTGATCTCAGCGAGGCTGAGGCGAAGCGGCGTCTCCAGAGCCAGATCGACTCCATGGAAGCTGATCTTAATGCTGCCAGGCGGAAGCTGGCGGCGGAAGAAGATGAGATCAAGAATTTGCAGAATCGGAAAGAATACGACGCGAAACAGTCTCAAAAGCGAATCGACGAACTCACAACGAATCTGAGCCAGATCCGCGAGGAATTGGTCGCCACGAAGACGAGCAAGGAGCATCTTCAACTCAGAGTCGACGAATTGACAATCGCGTTGCGTAGCGCAGAGGAGCGCGCTGAGCGGCTGCAGCCAAGACCTACTCCCCGACCTGGTTCCCTGCTCGGTGCGTCCGAATCAGGTGCTGCCTCGGCGGATACAGACGAGCGCATCCAGGAACTCATCCACGAAGCGACCGACTTGAAACGAGAGTTAGACATTACGAAGACTCACCTGGAGAACGCCCAAACGCAAGTAGAGCAATACAGGGAATTGAGCCAATCGTCTGAAGACGAGCTTGAGAGACTGAGCGCCGCGCAGGAGCAGTACGTACAGGAAATGGAAACTAGGCTCGCTTCGAAGGACGCGACGATCAAGGAGCTCGAACAGCGGGTCGAGGAACTGTCCTCTGAGCTGACCCGGTCCAATAATGAGCTCTCAGCTTTACGCGATTCCCAAGCAGACGTCGTGCGCCGTCACGAAGAGGAGAAGGCGATCCTCGACGAGGAAGTCAAACGCCTCAAGGAGGAAGAGGAAAGGTACTTAGCTTCCTCCCAGTTCCATCAACAAGACCTTCGCGCACAGGCCGAAATCGCAACCAACGCCCAACAGGCATATGAGGCGGAAGTCATGAAGCACGGCGAGACGGCCAAAACGCTCTCTGCTCTCCGTGCTGAGTACAACCAGTTGAAGACCGCCGCCGCGTCTGCTCGAGCTGAAGCCGACTCCGCAAAGGCCGCGCTTTTACAAAGCGAAGGCTCTTGGGACGAGAGGCAACTGAAATTCGAGCAGGAACTTTCTGAACTCCGAGCCCGCCGTGACGATGCAAATGCGCAGAACAAACTGCTCCACCAGCAGCTGGAGAACGTAACAGCTCAAGTCTCAGCGCTACAGCAGAGTCGGGCCTCGGCTGGGGAGCCATTAGAGGCCATCGCTGCCCAACCGAGTGGCTCGGGCGAGGATCAGTTCCGGGAATTGAGCAACTACCTACGCCGTGAAAAGGAAATTCTCGAGGTGCAGTATGATCTGAAAGTTCAAGAAGCCAAGAGGCTCCAACAGCAATACGAGTACGCTCAGTCTCAGTTGGACGAAGCTAGGGTCAAGTTGGAACAGGAACGACGGGCCCAGGCCGACAACGATCGGAGTACAATGGCCCAGAAGGATCTCATGGCCAAGCTAGAGGAGCTTAACCTCTTCCGCGAGAGTAGTGCTGCATTGCGAACTGAAGCCCGAGAAGCTCAAGCACGGCTGGCGGAAAAGACGACTAAAGTTGAGGAATTGGAAGCTATTATTCAACCTCTCGAGGCTCAGATTGAAGAACTGCAGGGCCAGTTGGGTTTCAAGGACGCCGAGATGAAGCAGCTACAAGAGGACAGAGACAGGTGGCAGAAGCGCACCGAAGATATCCTTTCCAGGCACGGTAGGAGCGATCCGGCAGAGGTGGATGAGCTTAAACAGACCGTATCGAACCTCGAGGCAGAACGAGACGGACTTCGAGAAGCTGAAGGCTCACTCAAAGAAAAAATTCAGCAACTAGAGAAGATTCTTGAGGAGAAGGAGAGCAGCTGGCAAGCCACCCGCGAGAAGCTCATCAACTCTGCAAAAGAGAAGGCGAGAAGTCTTATGGCACAAAAGAACGAGGTAGCCGGAGAGAGGGATCAGCTACAGACCCAGCTGAACGACACAAACGGCCATCTCTCAACCACCAGGGAAGAGCTCGAGGTCGGGAAGAAGGAGCGCGCTGCCTTAGAAGAGCAGCTCAATGCATTCAAGCGCCAAGTCGAGTCTCTTAAAGAGGAAGCTAAAAAGAACGCCACGCCACCGGTTGCTTCCCAGCCCGCCCAGTCCGATCTGTCCGATTCAGAAGCGGTATCCGATCTCCAGAATCAACTCAATGAGGCGCGAGCAGAGCTTGAAGACATCAAATCGCAGAAGGCATCCATTGAGGAAGAGCTGCAGAGCGTGCGCACCCAACTCGCGTCGGCCATTGCCGAGAGAGATCAGGCTCTTGCCAACTCCCAGACGCGGACGACCAATGGTGACATGTCAATGGAGAATAGCGGTGATGCAACTGCGGCTCAACCCGCAGCAGCCGTACCGCTTTCCGATGATGAACGCAAAGCCCTGGAAGAGAAGATAGCGGCGTTAGAAGCCAAAGCTGCCGAGTACGAAGCCAAGGCCAAAGAGGCGGAGGAGAGCATTAACGCAACCGTCAAAGCCAGGAGTGACAAGATGAAAGAGTCCCTGAACAAGCGCCTCAACGACTACAAAGCCCAGATAGAGACAGAGAAGGCCCAGCTGAACCAGGAGAAGGAGAAGATGGAGTCTGATTTCAAGCTCCGCATGGAACAAGAGCGTAAGATCTGGGAAGCCGAACACGCAAGTGGATTGAACGGACCGCCCGCGACGCCAGTCAAACAAGCTTCCGCGGCAATTCCAGCTGGAGCTCCTACCGCCTCTCTCGCAGATCTTAATGGTCTAAATGACAAGGAGATACGTGATTTCCTGTCGAATAACGCTACGGTCAAGGGTATCGTGCAAAGCAATGTTAGGAACAAGCTCGCCGCCGAAGCGAAAAAGTTACGGGAGGAATTGGAGCCGACGCTCAAAGCAGAATGGGAACAGAAGGTTACCCAAGCTCGCGAACAGGCAACGAAACTGGCGTCGTCAAAGAGCAACCTACAGCTCAACATGGCCGAAAATAGGACTAGAGCCGCCAATGCGAAGTTATCGGTTGTAGAGAGGGCTGCAAAGGAGACTCCTGAGCGCCCAGTTGGGGAGGTATGGAACGAAGCGAAGGATGCGAAACCGCCGCCGCCGCAAGCGGCCCCGAAACAAACTGCCACGTCAGCAGCGACAGCAGCGGCAACACCAGCAGCGACACCAGCAACCACAGCAGCTACGGCGCCAGTCGCAGCACCCGCCGCACCCGCCGCAGCACCGACCCAGGCACCAACCCAGGTACAATCACCCGTCCCTCCGGCCGCGGAAAAACCAACTCGTATGTCCCGCTCCATATACCGCTCAATACAACAGAAGTTACAGAAGCACGATCAGCTGACCGCATTAGAATTTCCAGCACAGAGTACTACAGCAGCACCCCAGACTAGCGGTATACCCAAGCCTACTGGGCTACCCATGCCATCAGCAACAGGCCACCGGGGCCGCGGCGGTGCCCGTGGCCGTGGTGGAGGCCGGGGTGGAGGGCAGCAAGGCCGTGCCAGTCTAAACGCCTCCGCAGAGAACTTCCAGCCTGGGAATAAGCGACCCCGCAACGATTCCGAGGCTGGTAGCGGTGCGAAGAGAGCTCGAGGTGGTGGTCAGCAATGATCGGCCCTTACAACTGAAAGTAGCAATTCAGCACAATATCGGAGACGTCCTGCTGCTTATCCTAGCTTTTCCCACGGTAGCAACTTGGGGATGTAACAGGGGGACGCAGCGCGGGGCACTGTATTTATACATGTAACATGATGGATCGTCTGGCATCGGTAAAAAGAAAAGGTATTAGGTCTGAAAGAAAATAGCAGTGGACGCGGATCGCTGGAGGGTCCGCAAGCAATGCCGTGTAGCCCAACGGAGCTGTTGCCTTGAGGATGGAAGGGAAGTCCAGGAATCGCTTTAGCTTAATGTCGCAGTCGGCGCTTATAAAGGGACTCAATACGAGAAGAAGAAAAATCTCTTTCGCGCACCCCACTTCTTCGCCTGGGTCATTCTCTTCTTGTCGAGACACGCCGCTAATCTTAGGAGACTCATTGTGATGACGGTTCTATCAGATTCATAGGGG
Source organism: Monosporascus ibericus (assembly GCA_004154915.1). Lineage (NCBI taxonomy): Eukaryota > Fungi > Ascomycota > Sordariomycetes > Xylariales > Monosporascus > Monosporascus ibericus. Next base: position 52,368 of record QJNU01000016.1, on the reverse strand, counting down.
CATGCTGAGTAGATCCGACGTTGCGAGAGACTGCAAGAAGTCCAGGCGGCGGCAATTTAGAAGTAGTTATCATATATAAACATAAAACGGAAAGAGAAACATATATCCCTAGGCAAACAAAATACGTTACCGATCTGGTGACTCATGAGACGAGCCCTAAGCAGCATGTGACCCATAAGGGGCGAAACGAATGGAAAGGGGGAGATCTAGTGGGGCCACTGGAGCCGTTATTTTGTAGCTTACATTCAGAGAACAGCATGCGTACCAATACAATCAATTACAATGTTCCGAGAGGTGTTGGTACAGTACCTCCTTCTATCGACTAGCCTTAGGGACTAAGCTACAGGAGAATATAAGAACGAATTAAAGAAGCGTGAGTCCATCGATGGCCGACTGGGAAAGCTGTTATTGGGCTCCTCTTATATCTTACCTACCAGGATCCAGCTCTAGTACTACCACTCGAATTCTTAGATAATTTCCGCGACCGCGAGCACCTACCGAGAAGACAATCCTAGCTCATATATTTTAGCTGTCATCTCGGTATACGGTTTCAACCGTGCGTGTGACGTTATCGTCCGCGCCTAGCCTGTGGTCTGCGCGTCTCCCGCTGCTCCCGCTCGAGCCTCTCGTGTCTCTGAGCCAGTTCCTGGGCCCGGAGGAGCGAGTGGGCCCGCAGCTCCTCCCTCAGCAGGTCGATGCGCTGCCGCGCCCTCCAGAGCAGGGGCGCGCCCACCGGCCTGACTTAGCCTGTTCGAAGAGGGATTTCCATTCGTCGAGATCTCGTTTCTTAGTATTATAGACTTCATGAATCGTAGATTCCAGAGCCCTAAGTGCGTTAGTAACGTACAGCTTTGTATAATCGGACCACTAAACACTTACCTCAACTCCATTCGATACCGTTAGGAAGCATACAGGGTGGAGGCTTCACTCGATCCATGACCAGAGCTGCAAAGTGCAACCGGAAATTATGATGAAGTCCGGTGAAGGGTTTATATTTGTGGATGTTTTCTCACAGGACAGGACTGCAGGAGAAGGATTTTCAGACTGTTATCAATATATGAGTTGCCTTGCCACTCTGACCTCCAAGAATTATTGAAAAGCTGGTGCCAAGGCTTAAGGTCCGCCGCTGCTCCTAGGCTTTGATCGATGCTCTTGTAGTATCCTGTTTAAAGCGAAGGTCCCAGACTGTTATCAATATATGGATTATGGCGTGATCCTTTAAGTCGATGTGGTTATCCATTAATGACGAGGGAACTGATACATGGTCGGCCCGGCTTGACCTTTCGCTGAAGTATACAATGACGGTTCTTTTCACTTAAAATGTTGCACTGCTCCACCTTTTAAACTGAGAGCTTTATGCGCAGCGGCTTGTACTGCGTAGTTGTCATATACAGTTGGTTCTGTGACCTATGCCAGGTTCTTATCTATAACATGCCCTCAAAACCCCGGCCATAGGGATCTCATGCTGGAATAGATCGATATTGGAAAAGAAGAAGAGTATGGGAATGAAAGGTAATCCATAATATACCCTAGACCATGGGATTTGCTGCTCTCCGAGTTCTAATAATTGATTTTCATCGTCGTCGTAGGGTTTCTCCTGCCCGCAATATCTGAGGGAGTTTCTCTTCGCATACCCCATTCTAAGCTCCCTTGACATCCAAACTGGTAAAACTGAAGGCTTGTCTACGCCGCCGAGCTTAATAGACTTATTCCTGCAGTACGTAGTAACAAGACTCGCTCTGCCCTTCACAGATTTCGAGCACCAAAGTGGCTTTGTCTACTATTTTGTCTTGGTATGGATGATAATGAGATTAGTATCCGATCCCTGCTTGTTGTGTAATCTTCATTACCCTTTTTTGTTTTGGGAGACGTTTAAACTGGGTGTGCCGCCCGCCATCACGTCGGTTAACTCGCGATCTTCCAACGATTATCTAAAGAACACCAACGCTCATTGCAACCCCTTCCTCTTCGATGTCACGTGCCATGAGGAAGCTGCGGGAAGAAGCGGCTCAGCAAATCCTCGACTGCTTGGCAGTGTTCATAGTCCGTGGATCCGCGTTAGCTGTGCTTTATTCCGCGGGCTTCGAGGTGCGCAATCAGTACTGCCTGCAGACTTCGCCGATTGGTAGGTATGTAGGTAGGTGCTGCCTGTTGAAGCCATCGTGCTAGAACTCGTGTAATGGATTTTTTCTTGGCATACCGAGATCTTCTTATTTTAAGACCTTGAACCATAAATCACAGAAAATGCTATCAATTAACCTTTGAACAGGAATACTCGTCTACGAAGCGGTGATTATCAGTGGAGCTAGTATGTAGTAGTACTTACTTCCAAAGTGCTTTTCAGGCTCGGCATATGCTTTGCCGTACGAAGTATGCAGCAACCAATCAAAAGCGGCAGCGCTTCCCCGTAGTATGACGACAGCGTACAGGGTTCGGCAGTCCCAACTTCAGGCTGCACAGCCTGAAAGAGGCTCTACAAACAAGGGCGATTGGCTGGTTGAGCTGCAGTGGCTGAGAGCTTGCGCGGAACGTGTTTGCCGTCGTTCGATGCAGGAAGGACGTGGAAAGGCGCAGCAGCTCATAAGTACGTAACGATCTTCCAACTTATAATTCTTTCCCATCTACCTATCTAGATAACCTTGGAAATAATACCATCTAAAACATTCTCACACCAACACCAATACCGCATCTGCACCACCGACGTAGGTAGCGCGATACGTACACCCTACCCTTATTTACCGTCTACAACGGCCCCAAGAGGAGGAAATTCAACTCAAACTAACAAAGTCACCGCCAGACATCCCGAAACACGTCCGCCAAGTACATCTACACAAACAATAGTATCCATCCATACTCTCACACTCACCCACCTGCCTATCCACGGACAACTCACCATCCACAATGGCATGCGGAAGCTCGTCACACTCGACGCTCGTGGATCGCAACAACGGCCCCGGCAGCGCCGCCTCGTCGACCATTGAGAGCATCGTCAAGCCGGCGGAGGCGACGGGCGGCAAGACCCGGTGCATCGACTGCGGCGACTACCAGTGCTGCTGCATCCCGATCCCCTGCACCGTCATGTGAGCTAGGGCGAGTGCGCGGATGTATGTGGTGATGCGACCCGACGCGAAGAAGCAACAGCAAGAGAACCGGATAGAAACTGCGTGTGATGGTGGCCGGTGGTTAGGAGGAAGGGGAAAGGAAGGGGAAAGGAAGGGGCGTCATGATGTTTATTGTTTGGCCTTGGTACGATCCATGGCATGCATAGCGATGCCGGTTTGAGAGATGATGATATACATTGAGTAAAGCAGTTTGGCCTGTTACGTGGCTTGTCTTCCAGTATCTTATTCCACGAAAGGAATCCAAGAGAGCTCTGGAGGTTATCACTATGAGGATAACAGACAACGTAGCATACATAATATGACACAATCCGGGTATCGGCTTCAAGACCAGTATTGTATATATATGCGTGTGTATACATAATATATAAGGGGGAAGAGAAAAGAAACCCTGAACCGCGGATCACCCGGGCCTGCCAGTCTCCTGGAGGGTACGAACTGCCCCCTAAAGCTGTATCACGTCTTATTCAGCCAATCTTTCGATTGTTCGCCAGGCACCTTCTGAAACGTACTACCGTTTACAGCACAATAGGCTTTGTTGAAGTGTTGCTCTCTTAATCGTCCATATTAACTTACCCGTAGGCACGTCCACTGACAATTTGCCCCAGGCAACCAGCCATTAATCGCATAAGCATCCTTCAGAGCTCCAATTCTTTAATTGAAATCGGGGTATCATAACCGCTTGGTTCCTCTACATGCGCCAATGTCCGTCCACATGATAGCTTCAATCCAACCTGACATGGTAAACGCCTTTAATGCCCGTGCCCATCTAGATGCAACCCCAATACCTCGTTCGTACCACATTCAATTATAGTCCACTTCAGATGAGCTCATCCGCCAAGGCCCCCCACGTCTCGTTGTCGCGAGCCCACGGGCCCTTGGCGGCGGGTTCCTTGACCGGGCCGTCGTCGCCCTTCAGGCTCCCCAGCCCCTCCAGCACGCGCTCGACTTTCTCCTTGGCGTCGCGTATGGCGTTGGTCTCGGCACGGGTGCGGTCCAGCTGGGCCTGCATCAGCGCGATGAGGGACTCGCGCGCCTGGTGCGGCCGGTACTCGTTGATCAGGTGGTGGAAGTTGATGAACAGGTCGCGGATGTCGGTGATCTTCTCCTCAGCCTGTCGTGTAGCGCGGGTTAGACCTCATCAAGAGAAAGGAGGGGTGGAAAAGAACCTACGGCACCCGGGTTGATGGCCAGTATGCCCGTGAGCTCGAGGAAGTTCAGCAGCAGCGACTTGGCGAGGCGCTTGAGAATGGTGGCGCGGTCGAAGTGCTTGCCGTCTTGGTCGCGCTCCTCGGGGTTCGGGAACAGGCGGCGGACGCCCTGATCCTCGAGGCGCGGCAGCTCATCCACGAGCCGGTAGGTGGCGTCGAAGACCCGCCAGGATCCGGCCTCGGGCTCCGGCGGTGGCTGCAGGTTGCGCAGCTCCCTGGGCAGGCCGCGTAGGCGTGGTAGGCGGCGGACCTTTTTCGTGGTGGGATCTTCTTGATCGATGCTGCCCTCTGCCTCTGCCTCCTCCGCCCGGCTTTTCCTCAGCTCCTCGATGCGCGACAGGTTCTCGGGCGTGAAGTCCTTCCAGAATGGTGGCGGCGGCGGCCAGGTCGAGGATACGGCGTTTGCGGTTTCTTGTTCCTCCATTGTGTCTATGTGCTACGTATCCTTTTCAGAGTCGTCCGGGTAGATGGTGCGCGTGATGTGAATGTTAGGCACTACCGCCTCGGAATTAGGATGATCCTATGCAAATGCATGGAACCCCTGTGCCTAATTGCTGAAAGTGAACGATCACGATGTACGGAAGAACGTATGAGTACTAAGAGATAGAGTGAGGATTGAGGATGAAAATGGAAATTCCCCCTCCAGATAGTTAAAACAGGACTGACAGGGTTGGAGCTAGGGGAAGCTACCTAGTAGGCAGGTACATACACACACACACACACACACACACACACACACATACACACACACACGTACGTAGGTACCATTTCAATTCAATTGAGGCGCGGGGCAACTGTCCTACGTAAAGGTACATGTAAGACGCTTTACTCTAATCAGGTCTATCTGACGTAGGGTGTGGCTGGAATTCCATCACCTGAACGAGCTACAGCCACAACCAGTAATTAACTCGCCTAGCTCTATCTACTGCTATCCACTGTTCCCCGAGCGATTAGTAGGCTAGACTTTGTGGACTGGACCCCTAAACAAACTTATCTAAGAAATTATCGAGCTATCAGACTATTTACCTAGAAAACAACCATCTCTCACCACCCAAAATTAACCCTGAACCGATAACCCAGAACCGACAAACCCCGGGATCCGACATGGCAGACGCCCGTGCCCTCCTGCGCGCTCACCGTGCCGACAACCGCATCAAGCACCAGCACGCCGCCTACTCGGACGCCGGGAAGCTGCTCTGCAAGCTGTGCCACGAGGCCATCAAGACGGAGGCGTTATGGGAAGGGCACATACGGGGCGCCAATCACAGGCGGAACCTACAGAATGGGACACAGACGCCGCAGTCACAAGCACCAGCACCGGCGCCGGCACCGGCACCACCCGGACACGACAACAACAACAGCAGCAGCAGCAGCAGCAGCAACAATACCAGCGGCAGTATGAAGCGCAAACACGACGAGTCCATGTCCGATGCCGACGAGGACCCGGACTCGGACTGGACGCGGAAGAAGCGCAGCAGGACGGACGGGACCGAAAGGGGGAAGATGCAGACGAGGGCGACGCCGCCCCAGCTCGTGCGCGGGACGTCCGGGGCGCCGGTCCAGGGTATGGAGATCGCGATACCGTCGCGGCCCGCCACGCCGCACGCTGGCGGCGGCTCCTCCGGCTCGTCGAACTCGACGCCCACCATGAACCTGTCGTCCGGCCGATCGCCGCTGATCGACCTCCAGCAGCAGGCACCGCATCCACAACAACAGCCGCCCCCTACCTCCGCGCCCACCACCGCGCCGCCCGTCACGGCAACCGCGAACACCACAACCACGACCATGACCAGCGCGGTTGACGAAGCGGAATGGGCCGCCTTCGAGGCGGAGATCGCGGCGGCCGATATACCCGCTGCCCCCACTGGTCCCCGGGCGTACGACGAAGCCGCGGCGGTCATCTCGGCGCCGGCGCTGACGGCGGAGCAGGCGAAGTCGCTGGAGGAGGAGAACGAGCGCCGCAGGACGCAGCTGCTGGATACCGCCATCGCCGACGAGCGCGAGGACGCGGCCGCCAGCCTGCTCGCCGAGTTCGAGGAGATGGAGGAGCTCGAGGACCGCGTGCGGCGGCTCAAGGAGCGCCGCGAGGAGCTGCGGAAGGCCGGCGCGGGCGGCGCTGCGAATGTCGGGGCAGGTCCTACTCTTCCTACTGTTGTGGGCGGTAGTGGGAAGGCTGCCGGTGCCGTCGCTGCCGCCGGAAAGGAGAACGCGGCGGGCGATGAGGTGGATGATGAGGAAGAAGACGAAGATGAGGACGACGAAGAGGAGTACGACGTGTTCCGTTTCCGCGCGTAGCACGCCAAGATTCGGGGTCTGGCCTTTCGGCGCGGTTGAGAAGATGGGACGAGACGACGAGCGGGCGCTTAGCTCGCCTGTGGGGATGGCCCCATTCCGCGCGGCATTGCATATAATCGGGCGTTCTGAGTAGCAACATGGGCGCATTTTGAGACGCAAAAGGTACACCATGGATAGGGGGTTTGTCTGTTCGTATTGTCTGTGTTACTTGGCATAGCTGTTGTACATTATCTACATAATCGCCGGCTGTGTTACCTACAAATGATTAGTTGAGCAGGGTGTCGGGATCCCACCCCCGCCGTCGTCAGGATTATCTCTGTTGCGATGACCAAGAATATAGTTCAACATGGAGCGCAGGATGGGGCAGATGCGAAAGGTCTCGCTACGCTTACTCCTATTGATGAGGCACTTTATATTCTCATCGACTGTGGTCACGCAATGCATTTGAAACCAGGTTTCGAATAAACAAAAGTCTTTATTCAGAATTGGACAGCAATGCCCTAGGGAAGGAAAATCGCCACGTCAATTTCAGGCCACGGGCAACGCTGGCAGTCAAGTCAATTTAGTTAGGTAAGAGAGGAACTGAAGCCTCTGTCTTCCAGGTACATCTTGTACAAAATAGGTGTAACTTGACTCCGCTTCATATGATAAACGTTAGGACGCGGCTACGGATGAGCACCCGTTTGGGGGAAGAGCTAGTAGCCGAATGCGTGTTCGGACGATCAAGCAGCCGTACGGTGCAACGAGCATGCGCCGGCCCGAGGAACGTGCTCTTAGCCCCCTATAGTCTAGTATGGGTTAGGTCATGACGTATCATGGGGAAATCCCAGCAACACTACTTCCCGTCAGCAGGGCTGTTCCGGAAAGAGCTCATTCGCATTGTGGCGCACGACGTTGCCGAGACTCTTGTCCAGGTGCCTAACTTTCTTTGGATGCCGGAGAGCCTCAATCCTGTCCCAATCGGGACGAGCCGACGAACCGGGAGGCGGTCCAATGACCCCAAAAGCCGCACTAGCTCTTGGGCTTTTTTCTCTCCCCAATTCGTGGAAATTCCTGGTTGTCGTTGGCACCTAAGGTCGATTCTCCGCGAAGAGCTCTACGGCGTCTAGGGGATTACAAGATTTCGGGCCCAGGATCCGTATACCCACGATGGCAAGCCGACCAGGTTCCTGGGCGAGGCCCATGGGCGCGCCGCCCGGGACGAGTCGCCGATGGAGAGCTGGAACTATCCCACTGAGCAGTGGAAGCTCCGGTCATTCAACTAGGTCGGGGCGTAGATATAAAAAGCATATCATGTCTCGACTTCGCAAAGATCTACAGTCTCCCGCCAGTGGTGCGCGACCCGAATCTGCTTGATCCCCCCCTGCACGAGATAATCGATCCGGAGGTGTCTTGACGATGAAATTCTCCACCGCAACCCGTCTGCTGCTCGCGGCAGCCGCGGCGCCGATAGAGGCCGCGTTCACGTGGAAGAACGTCAGGATCGGCGGCGGCGGCGGCTTCGTGCCGGGCATAGTCTTCCACCCGAAAGCCAAGGGCGTCGCGTACGCGCGGACGGACATCGGGGGTCTGTACAGGCTCAACGCGGCCGACGACTCGTGGACGCCGGTCACGGACGGCATCGCCGACCATGCGAACTGGCATAACTGGGGCATTGACGCGGTTGCGCTCGACCCGCAGAACGCGGATGCGGTCTACGCTGCGGCGGGCCTGTACACGACTGACTGGTTGGTCTCTACATTGCTGGGCTGGGTAACCTTGAGACAGACATGACAAGCTAATTAACCTTTTTCCAGGGACCCTGATAATGGTTCCATCATCCGCAGCAGCGACAAGGGCGCTACCTGGGCGTTTTCCAAGCTGCCCTTTAAAGTCGGTGGTAATATGCCCGGACGAGGGATGGGCGAGCGTCTGGCTGTCGATCCCGCCAACTCCAAGATCCTGTATTTCGGAGCTCGCAGTGGCAATGGACTGTGGAAGAGTACCGACGGTGGTGTCACGTTCTCCAAGGTCTCCTCGTACACCGCCGCAGGCACTTTCATCCCCGACCCGAACGACGTGGGCGGCTACAACGGCGACAAGCAAGGTCTCACTTTTGTTACTTTTGACTCCACGAGCAACACGGTTAATGGCGCGACGAGTCGCATCTTCGTAGGCACTGCTGATAACGCGACGGCTAGCGTCTACGTCACCGATGATGCCGGAGCGACATGGAAGGCCGTCCCCGGCCAGCCGGGGAGATACTTTCCCCACAAATGTGTTCTGCAACCGGAAGAAAAAGCTTTGTATTTGAGCTACAGCGACGGCACCGGCCCGTATGATGGCACTTCGGGTGCGGTGTACAGGTATGATATCACAGCGGGCACCTGGAAGGACATCACGCCTGTAACTGGGGAAGAACTCACCTACGGGTTCGGCGGACTGGGGGTCGACCAACAGAAACCAGGGACGCTCGTCGTAGCATCCCTAAACTCGTGGTGGCCGGATGCGCAGCTTTTTCGATCAACAGACTCGGGGGCGACATGGTCCCGGATCTGGGAGTGGGCTAGCTACCCGGATATGAACTATTATTACGGAATGACTGTAAGTACAACAACAGGACTAGGGGAGCGGACGACGTTGACATGTAGCCTGCAGACACCGAAAGCGCCGTGGATTAAGCCAGGGTTCCTCGACCTCGACACTAAGCGTCTAGGGTGGATGATTGAAGCCCTCGAGATCGACCCCCATGACAGCGACCACTGGCTTTATGCCACCGGGCTGACTGTATACGGCGGCCATGACTTGACCAACTGGGACACAGTGCATAACGTTTCCATCCAGTCACTAGCGGATGGCATCGAGGAATTCGCCGTTCTGGACCTCGCCTCCGCTCCCGGAGGAAGCGAGCTACTGGCCGCGGTTGGTGACGACAGCGGCTTCACTTTCGCCAGCACGAGTAGCTTAGGCACGTCCCCAAAGATGCCTTGGAACAATCCTATGTTCTCTTCATCTGTCAGTGTCGACTATGCCGGAAATTCCGTCAAGAATGTTATCCGTATCGGCAACACAGTTGGCTCGCAGCAAGTCGCCGTCTCCGGTGACGGTGGCGTGACCTGGAACCTCTATTCAGGCGCAGACACCACAAAGGCCGGCGGCTCGGTCGCCTACTCCGCTGACGCTGCCACCGTGCTATGGTCTACGCCTGGAAACGGTGTCCAACGCTCCCAACATCAGAGTAGCTTCTCCGCAGTATCCGCTCTCCCATCAGGAGCCGTGATTGCGTCGGATAAAAAGAACAACACCGTCTTTTACGGCGGGTCCGGGGCCACTTTCTACGTCAGCAAAGACGCGGGGACCTCCTTCGCGAAGGGGGGCGCGCTCGGAAGTGCTGAGGAAGTGCGTCACATTGCAGCCCATCCGTTGAAGGCGGGCGAGGTCTGGGTGTCCACAGACGTCGGCGTCTTCCATTCGACCAACTATGGCGCTTCGTTCACACAGCCATCGACGGCGGTGAGCAACACTTACCAGGTCGCCCTCGGTCGCGGCTCGGATAGCAACTGGAACCTCTACGCCTTCGGCACCGGACCCGCGGGCCCAAGGCTCTACGGAAGCGCAGACAACGGCGCCTCGTGGACCGACCTCCAGGGGAGCCAGAGCTTCGGAGCGATCGACAGCGCGCGGCTCGCCGGTAGCGCCAACACGGCCGGGCAGGTCTTCGTGGGAACCAACGGCCGCGGCGTCCTCTACGCTTCCGGGACGATACGTGGCGGAGACGGTGGCGGGTCGACCACGCTGACTACTACTACTACTACTACTACACGACCACCGGGCAGCACCACCATGACGACCACAACAGCGGCTCCGAGTACCACGACTACCGCCCCCTCGGACCCCAAAGCTGGCCCTTATTCGCAATGTGGCGGCATTGGCTGGACCGGAGCAACGGAATGTGTGGATGGGTGGACTTGCGTAAAGCAAAATGACTATTATTCCCAGTGCCTCCAGTCTTAGCAGATTAGATCGCAGGTACTAACTACACTTATCTCGCTAGAGTCAGATACTAGGTATCCGAATAACAGAGAAAGATTGACCGGAGTAACTAGTGCAAAGTGCCTCAAATGCACCGCCGCTTATGTAATAATCTATATTGAATAAAAGGTGGGGTTTTTATGCACGGACCGTGTATCGAATGTGGCAGTGTGGCAGGTTATTTTGTTTTATCCAATTGCATCACAATCGCAATCACCATCACCACAACAACTTTTGAGGATCACAACTACGGGCGCAGAATTAACATCCCAGCAACTTCTAACTCCTGCCAGGCGCGTCCAGGCAGATTATACAATCCTTGATGAATTCCTCCAATTAATAGGCACCGGAATGCGGCAACGTTAACAGCCACTTCTTACATTTACTTCTCATTGCTGTAATATTCTCTTTCATATTTCATATACAGAAGCCAACATGGGTGTCTGTGCCTCCTGCATTCGTCGCAGGCAGTCCGACTCGTTAGATGAGGTGCGTGTGCAGTGCGCGCTATGCTCTAGCGTTGGTCTTCGATCCTAACCTTCTCTCAGGATGACGTCTCGCGATTGCTCTTCGACGATGCCAACAACATGCAATATGGCAGCTTCGGCGAACATAACGTGAATTCGCAAGCCGACCCGCTCGAGTCGCAGAGAGAAGTGGAAGCTCTACAGAGAGTTGTGGCCCGAACGTCAAAGTATATACATGCCCATCTACTCATGCTCTTTGGATGGCTGGGCTGATCGCTTCGTGTAGTAATTTGGTTGATGTCTTCGAGATTGCGCCCCAAGAATCGCAACGGACCCATCCGACCATATTCTCCGGCCAGGACGCGCGCCTGGCTCGCTATCAGAACATTCTCTCTAAACTGTCCTCACCTGAAGACGGGTTGGATTCCGAGGTGGTTGAATGGATACCTAGCGACGATGAGATCTTTGATGGGCATGGCAAGAATCCCAGCGTGAAGGAGATCTCTGGTGAGCCGCTCATCGGAACATTTGCAGATGCCGTACCGAGAGCCGCATGAGCAATAGCGACCATCTATGGGTGTTATAAATAAAAATGTGGGCCTCGGTGACACCGTCTTCTGTTCGGTCTCGGCCGCCAATCGGTTTCGGGGATTCTCTAGACTATCCGGTACTCCCGGGGGCATCCTTGCCGTCCCAACCAAGCCATTGCGGACTGCCAGCCGCAACGTGGCACACATATTTTCATCGAGGGTGAGGGTGGGGGGCCACGCACCCCTTCAGCTCAGCCGACAACTGCACGGGTGGATTCAGTCGTCCCACCCCGTCGGTGTTACTGGCCTGTGATGGGACTAGCCGTACTGTGGAGTGGGAGTATGAGTACAGATTCCCTAGATAGCAACTCTTGGTCGTTCAAAGGTGTCTATATTTGTGAGGAACACCTCTCGAACGGCCTGCTATCTAGCGCACGCTTTTTATGCAAGTCTTCGATGGCACTATCAACCCAACTTTTTCTTAGCCGGATACTTGTACTATATCGCAGACTATTGCTTGTAGCGTTACTATATTCTTTTTTCCAACCGGAAGCTATGTGCAGAATTAGCACCCAGTGGTGATATCAGATAGGGCCGCCCCCATTCCTGCCCCTCCCACCCGCCAGCAGTTGCGCATCCGCTTCTACTGTGGAATCTTAGATGGCCCCCCCCCATCTAGAAAAAGAATGCCCTAATGGTCAAATTTGACACATTAATCCCCTCCTGCCTTTTCACCGTTTGTCACCGATGCGCTTGGTCTCCAGCAAATTTCTTGGCTGATGGTTCTAGCCCAGTTCTAAAGTATCATAAAACTCCATAAAGGAGGTACTGCTGCGTAACCTTATGCCTCCGCTATGAATTGACTGCCCTGATATTTCTTGCCTGGTGGAGTTCAGCATCTGGGTGGAATATGTGTATTGGTGCCCAAGGTCGTGAAAAGGGGGATTCCTCCGAATATATCGTCTAGTTAGCAACTCATCCGTACCCGCAGCTACGGTCATTTGATTCCATATACACTATGAGGAAGAGAGGCGTCTCGTGAGTTGATGTGTGATTATATAGAGGAGTATCGTGAGACTCTGAGTACAAGGGACAGATTTCCTAATACCTATTTCCAAGACCATTGATAATCCAAAATCTCATATCGGAGCCCGACACTCTCCAGAGGACTATCGTGGCGATCATGGCGACCCATCGAGAACGACTCCACTAGCCCCTTAGCAGAGTTTTGCCTGCCTGTTAGGCCCGTCTATCGGTTTCCGCTCTCTCCTTCTGCAACACAACATAGAATCGTCTGCTAAGCCGTCGAGTACATCCTCGTTTCGTGTCGGCTGCTCATTTCCCGAATCGCCTCTTCGACCTCTGCCATGTCTCTCTGAGCCTTCTCGATGGTCGCTTTTCGGTTCCCCTCCCTCTGCCACCGCAGTATATCGCTATGGAGTTTCGAGTACCGGCGTTCCTTTTTCTCTATGTCCTTGCAGAGCTTGCATTTTTCCATCACCGGCGTAGTGCTGTAGACCAACTTGAGGCCACACGTCTCTCCCATGCGGTATTCTTTCGTGCACTGTTGACGGAAATGCCTAAGCAGCACAGAGGGAGTTAGAGACCACCAGTCTAAGAGTCTGACGAGGGCCCATGGACACGTCCCAGATGGCACACGCCTGGAGAAATCCGGACAAATGATGTAGTCGCTCTTAGGCAATATAATCAACGAAGGAGCTTTCGGGATGCCGAGTGCAACTCACCCCCATCGCCAATAGCCACAACTCCAGCGTGTTTGTTCGAAGTAGCACATTGTCCTTATCGTTGTTGACTATGGCGCTGCCACCCTTGTCTTCTGTCGGCCACAGACTTCTCTGTTAAGAGAGACAGTCAGCCTTCGTGTCACCTACGACACCATCAGGATCCAAGGATGCCAAACCATCAGTCATACCTGTATTGGGCTAAGGTTTCCCGTATTGGCTCTTCAACTTGGATGGCTACTCGTTTTATTCGTGGAAAGATGTCATCCGTCGAACTCGACCTCGCTGCCATGTAGCCACTTCGAATAGGACTAGCAGGAAAGGAGAGGATACTTATACTCTCCTCCTCTCTCCTCGTCACTTCATGATTTTTCTAATCTGCAAGTCCCTCACCTTGCATGTATTCCACGACTCGTAGTCGCAGGCGTTCTGCTACTTCAGACCAACACTCTCACCGAAGTCGTCACAAACACCGCCACGGATTGGTGGAAGGCATGTCTGCATGTCTGTTAATTGGGTTGCATGTCAATTCGCGTGTATACCGCCCAATATGCTCAGTTGAAACCTTATTTGGATGCCACGTCGACCTCGGTGCGATCTCCGTCAGTTCCCCCTTCTCCACCCCCGGCACGGATCCCCGATAGGTGCCGGTTATTGAGGAAGGGAGTTTACTCGACGCTCGATGAAGTAGTTGAGGGTTAGCGCCCCGCATAGCACTCTCTTCGTCTCAATTGGTTCGATCCTGGCGGCTTGGGGAACAGTCTCCGTGCCCGTTGAACGGCACAGCTGCGGTCCGTCAGCCTGGAAGCTACAGAGCCTGTCGTTGCTTCCCGCCGCTCCACGCAGAACATCAATCATCTCCCGTCCGCGGGCAGATGTGGCCCCCTACTGACGCTAGCCCATGCAGGCCAACTGGCTAGCCGCGGGTTGACCCTGGCCCTTCTCTGCCCTGAGGCAACTTACTCGTATAGACGAGCATGAAAGATAAATCACTGGAACACGCAACCTCGGACCCTGCTGTCTCACTGTACTTCGGGTAGCATTGCCGTGGGAACCCTAATCGTATGTCCTGCAGGGGTCCCGGGAAAGTACCCATGCATTTAATCTACAGTAAGAAGTCTATTTTATCCTCCCGAAACGTTGTCGTCCGGTCGGCTCACTTCATCCTGAAATGGCGTCATATAGGCGGGCAGTGCCTCGTCGGCAAAATTGACTGGCATGCTTCCGCTACGCACTCGCTTTACCTCCCAATTTCCTTCCCCCCCAGGTCTGATTGGGTTCTGAAACGAACCCTGCTTTGTCCACCCCAGCAAGCCACATCGGAAAAGGGACGATATTACTCAATGTATTCATATGCAGAACTTACGGTCGAGATCGCTCATAACACATCATTCGACATTGTCTTCCCCTTGAGATACGATGTGACGATGTCAACGGCAACCCCCCTGAACCCGGGGGATAGACTCGAAAGTCCCAACACGGTATCAATGACAACACACGAGTTCGTTTTTGTTGATGTGTTACTATGGACAAGGCAACCTCGCCTTAGGGCGGACACACACTCAGACGGGGCGTACGGGTTGGCCTTCCTGCGACCACATCGGCCGGCCGGGGCCCGACAAGAGCCAAAAAAAAAAAAAAAACACTACATTCTTGCTCAAAAGCCGTCCACATTGCCGGTTCCTCTACCCCTGCATGAGGTGTACCTCTTCCAAATGTACGGGTTGTGTATCCCACATCGAGAAACTAGCAAGGAGGGCAACTTCAGGATCTTTTGATGAGGACGGTTAGGTCGCCAACGTGGCAGCCCTTTTCTGGCCGGGTCGGGCCCACCTGCACAAGTTTCTAGCTACCTTCCAGGAAGGATACATGTTCTGGGAACCTGCTATTGATAGAGTATCCGGAGTCTCGACTGGGATCTCCATTCGTTGTACGCGTCTCGCCTCGATACTGCGTTGTTAGTCTTGCTTAGATTCGGCTGTATAATCCCAGAAAGGGCTGCTCAGGGATGTCTTTTAAGGGCTGCTTATTTTGGTATGTTGCCTCACTGATTCCGGATTTTGAATTTGTACATGCGGGAAATGTGATCCGGGACAGCTATTTGCTGTGAGTACAGTCTGTTCAGATATTGGGACTGTAGTCCCAATAAGATCATCATTTTCCCTTCATAATCTGTCGTATCATTAACAGACATTACCTAATTGGTATGACTATTCCTGTATCTTGAACCGCTGACAACCCATATCTTCGCTTCGACGCATCCGCCCATGAGGTTCAAGTACCTTTCCATTAATAGGTTGTACACCGTAGCCATTTTATGCCACGGTAGAGCTGCAGGTTGTTCCCTTGTTCGCCCAGGACTAGGTAGGATTCAGCAGGGGCAGCCAAAAACCTGTTCTTTGGGCATCGCCTTTCAGCCTAAGTGGTCGAGGGAGAATTTTGCAAAGGGATGTTCTACGTCTCGACAAGGGGGGCCCCTTCTTGCTCTGTTGTGCAGGTTCACAATGTTCTAATTGCATCACAGCTACGGAGATGCAGGCTTCTGTATGCAAGGGATATGAGTAACAATTCCGTAGATATCTGGCACAGGTAAACAAGAGTCTTCGTCTCCTTTATTGGTCTGTAAAACACAATAGCCACTATTCCTGCTATAGGCGCGCTTTAATGGCCAATATCAACACCGGCCGTATCCAGACCTGTAAATACTTTGATTATACGTTTTCCCGAGTGTCTGGCCGTCTTGGCTTGTGGCTGCGGGCCGTGCCGCGTCTAGAACCGCAAGGGAAACATCCTGTGATTTTATCTCTCAGCTACTCCTGGTTATCTGTCGAGTCTAGGATGATCACTGGTGCTTGCGTAAATTGTCTACTACAGCAGCAGCCAAACGGTGAGAATCAAGATACGGCGGGCCAATTATATCCGCTTGCAGCTTCAGATTGCCATGATCTCGGGCAAATCTTTGTAAAAAACTGCACGCGTTACGAATCATGTGGCCTCGATCCTATGCGCTTTTCCCTTAATTCGAGTTAGGTGAGCTTTTTAAGACATGTTCACCCTCCCTCAACTACGGCAGCTTTCCGTCAGCCGAGCGGGTGGGCTCATAATCGGCGGAGTGGAGTACAAGATACGACTTTCGCCCACATCGGGTAGGCATCTGACTCCCTGGACGTGCTGCATCTACAAGGGCATAGTCCTGTGGAGACCATGCTCACCCAGCATGTGGGCATGTTTTGTTAAGAGCCGCCTACAGGGTTATACTGCCAACTCATTGGTCGGCGCAACTTGGGGGCCAAGGGGTCGCAGCGGGATGTCCCTCGTGAGACCCGAATGCCGGCCTGGCCTCCCAAACAACATTGTTCGCAAACTTTCCTCAGGTCTCGGATGAAACTCATACGAGCCATGATTTCCCTGACGAGACGCGGGTTCACACACACAAGCCTGCAGGCTGCAATCATTCATAGAGGCTTGTCGTGCGACCGCCGCGGCATCCATTTTAGACCTCATACAGGCGCTCTTTTATTCGCTGTGTCTTCAACAGCTGCGGCGGGCTGTTTGGGGCGCATAATGAAGTCATTCTTATCTCGTACGGGGTCTCTGCGGCATCCGAGGGCTTCGAAATCCAAAACTTTCTATGCGACCTTGTAGCCGCCTGGTTCTCGGCCAGGTTCCTCGTGAAGAGCGAACGAGCTATGACTTGTCCTTCAAGATTGCCCGTTCTGGATTGGCACGTTTCCACCGTACTCGGGGAACCAGTTTGCATGATGCTCCACAGCGCTGTGGACTGCTGAACGTGATTAGCTGCAATATGATCGACCCTCTCTGTCTTGCATTGCAGTCGCCAAGTCTGCAAGCTTCTTTTCCTCGTGCTGAAGGATGGGCTCGGTTCGCTGACATGTCGGTAGCATTCTTCTTGCGACCGTTTGCTATCCTGCACGACTTCAAGCCCAATTGAACGACTAGGATTGAACTTAAAAATCGGATCACCATCGGGCACTGCCATCTTGTCCAGAAGAAAGCAAACCCCGAGTGTTCGTGGTAAGGTGGAAACGAAGGCCTTGCCCAGCATGGGCGGGCCAGAAAAGAGGCCCATGATCCAACTCCCATCACTCGTGGCCTTGCAGGCCTTGCAGCCCCCGCCGTTCGTCTGACACCCGGTGAACGTGGGGACAATCGGTCAAGGATGACTTACACGTCATTTTATTAATATAGCTATGGGGTCCAGGGTACCTCGAGTCCACCGCACCACGTTATCTGTATGTCAGGTACATGCAACGTGAGTTTCTGATATGTGATCGAAATCCTCGGGGTGGCTTATGATTCTGAATTCATTTTGGAGCCCGAAGCGAGAGAAGAACCCACCCTGCTGCCTGGTCCAGACGGACTTTTGCACTTTCAAAGCAACGCATACGACTAGTTGGTATGCTTGTTTTTTTTTTTTTCTCTTTTTAGCTGCGCGGAGGAAAGCGATGTTATTTTATCGTAACCTAGCTTGCAACAAAGCTGACCATGGTTTCAAATTCGGCTACAATGTCTATTGTGCAACTCGCGCCACATTCGCAACGCTTTTCGTCCTCTAAACCACCCGCTCGATTGGGTGAACCAACGCCCTGACCCCTCGGGTCCTTTTCCTGTAATTGGTTCATCGGGGTTTGCAAGTGTCCCGAAATCGTAGTACCTTGGTTAATCGCGTATGTAAGGCAGTAATTAGCGGGTGCTACTGTACCTCATGATTTATTCCGCTTGTACGCATTTCATCGCTCTAGATCTTTCACCCTTGACGTAATCAGCCGGAGTTTAGTAGGTGCCCTCTGACACTATGATAGGGGGGTGACCCTGGAACGCGTCGTTGGTGGAAGTTCGGTAGAAATTCCGAGATAGGACTACGCCAAATCGAGGGGGCCGGCAGGGAGCATACCTATATCGATCGATAATGTATAAATGGCAATCGTGAAATGCCAACTGGAGCTTTCACGAAGGGAGCATGGAATGTAGTAGTCTGATGTTATAACGTCTACGAAGTACATACCCACCTAGGTACTCCGAGCTTTCAGGTTACTGTACATGAGCATTTCCGTATTAGGCCATCCCGGGTCCGTGCATCAACCATCCGTCATGTGTTTATTGTCGCACCATCGTTGGATCACTCTTGCGCAGCACTCTCTGGGGCATATACATGTACCTGTACGCATACAATATGCTCTTTGGACCCCTCCTTCGTTCCGCTGTCAAAGTCGCATTATTACTACCGAACAGCCTACACTCTTTACCAACCTACATATGCATCAACCATACATTTTACCCATCGTCCCGCGTCAGCCGCGCATCTAAAGAAGGGTAACTAACTGGCCCTGGTGTGCCGCCTAAACCGCGGTATCTTCACTGCAAGCATTGGATGCGGCTGCCTAGCCCTTGTGCTTTCCGCGCGATTCTATGGTTCCAGCTCCATCCGCAGTAATAACAGAAATAAGCGCACCAACCTTACCGAAATCTTCGCAGTGTTCGGACATAACGCCTTAAGTGTGCTGTTTGCGTCGAATTTTCTATTCATCAAGTTAGGTTGTGGCCTACGTGCCGCAGCTGGTGGCTAGGAATAATATCGAACCTGGAACAAAATCCGAGAGAGGCCTAAGCAGTGACCAACGCTTAACTGCTACAGCCACTTACCGGCTCGCCTCTCGCGGCATACTGTCATTATGTAATGTGATTATTCGGTTATTGTCGAGTATATTGTTACCATCTTGGCTTGGCCTACCAGGGTTCTCAAGGCATATCGCCTCAAGCAGACTCGCATTAGGCTCAGCAAGGAACCGGCGGGGGAAGCATATGCACTTATCATCCGCTGTGTCGTGCATCTGCGACTTAGCCCATGCGAAGATCTCTGCATACAGAATTGCAGTGATTGCTACGTCATGCATGCTCAGATAGGCTCGCGTTGCAGCACATCAGCACCCACAGACGATGAAGCAATGATGACGCTGCGAAGCTCAGCCTTGGATGAGAATTCGCAGCAAGGGCTCATCGTAGAGACCAGCCATCTCACCTTGCTTCCTCCATCGCCTTCAACCGCTGGCACGCCACCCAGACCTTCACTTCGCCTTGTCCCCTCCATTGAGGATGCCACCTCACCTCGCTATCCAGAACGGGCTGAGCCGGCCTCAATAGCGGCCGCCGGCCTTGATGCCCGACCCACAGCATCGCTAGCTGCGGATAGAGCAAATCCGGAGGTCGCAGGGGGACAGATAACTATTTTCGATGAGGCACAGGCGGCACGAGGGCGGACCGCTCTTGCCTACGACTGGCGTCAGCCGAGCGCGTCAGTATCCGCGACACTTGCGCCTCGGAACTCCACATCATTAGACGAGGAGCAGGCGTCGCTAGCTTGCCAGACAGTACAACCCATGGTGGTTAGGATGACACGGGGGAACTCCCTGCTGCCACTATGGAGCAGGGGTGTCTCGAACTTGGATGGCATGCCGAATGAGCTCTTGACTCACATTCTCAGCTTCCTAGACGTCAGCGATTTGTTGGCAACATCGAGGGTGAGTTGTCCGTTCCGATATGCCCTTCCGAGTTCGTCACTCGTGGTCCCTTTGAATCCCTGCTTAAGGCTTACCCTCTGAACTTGACCTCCTCATCCCACAGTGTGCCCCTGCGCGTCGTACTTTGAGCTGCTTAAGCGACGTGATTAGAACTCGTGCCAGATGCCCTCGCCCCAGTGTATTCAATGCGCAGTCGCTCTTCTCACTTCCCATCTCAAGCCTGCTCTGCATATCCCCTTCACCAACCCTTTCGCAGCAGCAAACTAGGTTCAGGACGCCGATGTTGGATAATGAGTATTATACCAATATGATGCTCCTGTCGTAGTAGAATAGTTCCATCTCAACAGGCCGTATGGACACACAAGAAAAAGAAAGCTGCAGACGTTTTCCCGTTTTGGCTGTTCTGCGAAGACCGCCTTTCGCACCACGCATCGTAGTTTTAGCAAGACACGCAAGCAGAACCCTCCTTTCCAGACTAACACGCATCCTGGAAATTCACAGACAAACCACCATCTCCGGGCGCTCTCGCTACACCCGATCCTACACGCGCGGCGGCTCCGGCAGGCGCGACTCGCGCTTCCGCCGCTGCTGACGTCGCCCTCACGCCCCACGCTGCCAGAGCTCGTCGCGCGCCGCATCGTCCAGACGCACACTGCGCAGGTGTCGCGGCGGCTCGCTCGCAGCCTCGCCTCCATCCGGCTCTCGCGGCGCCTGCCGCAGCGGCCCTCGGCCGAGTCGCTCGTCCAGCGTGGCGTCTTGCCGCCCGAGTGCTGCCCTAGTGTCAACAGCCTGGATGGCGAACACGGCAGTGCTGGGGGCGGCAATGGCGGTGCGTGTTACGGGTACGGCGGACCCGTGTCCCCCGCCCTCGTCGCACGCCGCCGCGCAGTCGAGAGGGAGCGCCTCAAGGACAGCCTCAGGCGCTGGGTCGGCGCCGTCTGGAGAGGTGAGGTCCGCGTCCGCGGCGAGGGCGTTAGGAGGTACGAGGAGAGCGCCGGCGTCGGCAGGGTATGGCGGCTCAGGAGGTTCTGGGAGACCGTTGGGAGGGAGGCGTAGGATGGGTGTGCTCATGACGGTATTTGTTACGACAGTATGTATTGTATGCCATGATATGTTATGATAGGATATGGTATGGTACGGTATGGCGAGTGTGGATAGTGTGCTGCGGGCCAGTGCTATGCCACGCCCTTCTTATATGTCCTTTTAAGCCTTTGGGTCTATGACTTCCTGGTCCTCATGCGCTTATCTTACTGAAGTCGGTATCCGCTAGAAGACAGAGTGAACATTCCCGCTCGAAATGCTTAGCTCCAACAGACAGGTCGAAACCGTAGCGTGTTACTTGCCAATCTTGAATAGACTTCTACCAGGGCAGATGCAATTGAGCAGGCCGCCGAAAGGCTCAAGCAGGTTGCTAGGAGAAGGACATCTTGCTATACCTGCGCTGAGAATGACGCCGGCTGAACAGCCCTAGTTACGTCAGTTGAAGTGAGTCGGAAACGTTCAAGCCACGTGAACAGATCAGAGAGCCCAGTGGCTATCAAGGCTCTCCCTGGGGTCGTAGTCTACAGTCTTGTCTTGGATATCCCCTTCTTTGATGTAAGGGATCTTTAGGCTCAAGTCCTAGGCAAGTCGCTACGCCGAAATGCGGATGACTGTTTCCTAATCAGAACGCTCGGTGTTAGGTGCATCGTGGGAAGTCCCAAGAGGGTCTGCATATAGGCGGCACCGCTCCCATTCTTCTCATATATGGAAAATGGGAAACGAAATCCCTATTAATCCCTATAGCCTCTATATCCCCCCATCAGCCGCGCAGTGACTAGCCTGCCACTCCTGGGCTGGCAAGTTGTTTTCCTGACACTGAGGGAATTGGTCTCTACGAGGAACTTAAAAGAATCTGTCGGGCGGATGCGTAATATTACGATGACAAGTCAAAAAGGAAGTTGTTAGTGCCCTTACACGTTTTTCAGAGGTCGCCCGAGAGGTACTGTAATAAATGTATGAGAGATATTTCACCAGAAATCGACTAGATCGGTTGGACATACCTCGACTAGAATCGAGGGAGACAAAGCTAGAGATGCAAAAGCTAAGACAACACCGTGAGGAGACTCGCAATCTCGTGCTGAATACAGAGAAGTGCTAAAAGGTAAGCGAGAGATGCGTGGTTCGCATCGGTTGTCAACACAGTTTAGGGGCATTGGATATATCCTATACTACTAGGTATAATAGTACAAGCCTAAACGGAAGCGACATTTCATGCTTTGCGCTGTGTTGGTTTCTGGGTCCGGACAAACGTATATACGGAATGCAGCTTTCTCTGATTATGTCCTTTGCAACCTCAACAACCTGAGAAGTGCTTCGAAATGCCCACATCTGGTGTGACCGACTGGGTTGGAGTACGCCGACTCCTTGAGTGAGTCTTCTTATTGTAACAGATGGAGAACCCAGCAGACCTCCTCGTCGATTCCGGCGGAAGGTTGTCTTCAACGGGAGAACAGAGAAACTGAGGAAGGAAGAAAGAGCCGATTCCCTCGAGAACACGCAGTGGGTACACCCAGTCAGCCCAGAATACGAACGTTTCTCTTCTATAGAGTACTTAAGAAGATGAGACTGACTTAATGGTGCATTCTATATCCGACTTAATGTGTATATCGGCTTTTGAGTCTTGTGATAAGGCGGTCCTCTACTCGCTGAGGATTTATACTGCTGAACACAGTTTGCGTCCAGAATGCAAGAATTTCCGGAGAACATAAGGATTTATTTGAGCAGGTCATAGGAAGCCTGCCGTGGCCCTACCTGGTCCTGGATATAGAGGTTGTAGGGAAATGGCTGAGCAGCGAGACAGTTACTTCCTTGGACGAGTTCCGCAACGTGTTCTAGCTTCTTGCTAGCCGAAAAAAGGTATTTCGACTGTTATAGTGGTGGTGGGGTTGCCGTGGGTAAGCGATGCCTCAGGCCCTATACCTCATATGTAGGTAGTCAATGAAGCCCTAGCTACAGCCTCCTTCTCACCCACTAACTCGATGTTCACCTTGGCTTCGGGTTTCGTACATGCGGCCAAGTCCTTGGGCCTTCCTTCCTGTGCCATAACCGCCGCCAGTCGTGGAAGTGCATTCGTCAAAGCCAGCCTAGCTACAGGGCGGCTCCTGATAACGTGTTTAGGAGTTTAATAAGTGTATGACGTTGGATGGTGAGCTATTCTAATGGCCTGGGGCCTGGAGCCTCCTTATATAGATATTAACACCATATCCTGTACCGTTCCATGTTGCCATGCATGCAGCCTTGACTGTGGATCGCTCTACAGCAAGTTTGACAGATGGGGTATCCTCGGGGTCTAACACGACGAGAAAGAAATGTTGGTAAACTACCTAGCAAGGAGCAGAAGGCAGGACGTTTATAACAGACGGAATTATAAGGAAGAAATAAGCATATCCATCAATATGCATAACTAAGTTATATTACAGTTGTTACTAGGTAGGTTTAATACTTAATATCTCTTAACATATTACTCTTACTTTGATCTTATTACCCAGCCTTAACATGCTTCATCATGTGGCTGGGGTGGCTGGTTCTAATTATAGATACATACTCTAGGTACCTAGATAAATGCGCCTGGACGGACTACCGCACAATGTCACAGTACATACCAACGTACCACCGCCAACCTAAGTCGGTAGGTTGTCGTTACTTGAGGATTACCTTAGCTCGGCCCGCGTCGCGACACTTCCGCCCACCACGCGCATTCACCATGCATCCCGTCTCTAACTAACTTGCCTACTTTTATCAGTTTGAGTACCAGCTCAGCCTCCCGTGACAGTCGTCAATATACCCTACAGAATCAAAGCCCGCCAACCTCATGCCGTCATGCGATTAGTAGCTCTAGCACCCCAATCACCATGCGTATCATCAAGCCATCATGGCTAAGCCATAAAGGTATTTGTTATCTTTTCCTTTCATTGTCCCCCATCCATAACGTGGCTTCCGAGATGGATTAGCTTCTTGGCTAACGGTTTGCGCAGGCGAGCATAAAGATTTCGAAGTGTACAGCTGCCATGTCTCGCCCGACGGCAAGAGACTGGCCACAGCAGGTGGTGGTATGTTGCTGTCTGCGACGACGATGATGTGCGCCCTACGTGGTTAATGCGCTTGCTAACACCCTGCCCAAGATGGTCATGTCCGAGTATGGTCCACCGAAGCCATTTACAATGCCGAAGACCGTTCCTATACGAAGCCGAAACAGCTGTGTCATATGAGCCATCATCTCGGCACGATACATTCCGTGCGATTCTCTCCCAATGGCCGCTATCTCGCCTCGGGCGCCGACGACAAGCTCATCTGCATATATCAGCTCGAAAGTGGCCCACCGACCATCGCTACTTTCGGCACCAATGAACCGCCGCCAGTCGAGAATTGGAAGACGTATAAACGTTTGGTGGGGCACGACAATGATGTTCAAGACCTCGCTTGGTCCTACGATGGCTCAGTCCTCGTCTCTGTCGGATTGGATTCCAAGATTGTCGTCTGGTCGGGCCATACTTTCGAGAAGCTCAAGGTTCTCTCGATCCATCAGAGCCACGTCAAGGGAATCACCTTCGATCCTGCCAACAAGTTCTTTGCGACGGCGAGCGACGATCGGACAATCAAGATTTTCCGATTTACTTCTCCCGCGCCCAATGCCACCCAGCACGACATGGTCAACAACTTTCACCTGGAAACGACGATATCTGCCCCCTTCAAGTCTTCGCCCTTGACGACCTACTTCCGAAGATGTTCGTGGTCGCCCGATGGTAACCACATTGCCGCTGCCAACGCTGTTAATGGACCGGTCAGTTCTGTGGCAATTATCGAACGATCACGATGGGACAGTGAGATCAACTTGATTGGCCACGAAGGCCCGACCGAGGTCTGTATGTTTTCTCCAAGACTATTTCACACAAAGAAGCCTGCGGAAAATGGTATGACGAACGGCCACTCGTCCGGGGGCTCTCTGGTTACAGTGATAGCATCTGCTGGCCAAGACAAGACGCTGAGCATCTGGAACACGAATACATCGAGGCCGGTAGTCATTCTCCAGGACCTGGCGGCAAAGTCGATATCCGACCTCGCCTGGACACCCGATGGACAGACGTTGTTTGCCTCCAGCTTGGATGGCGGCATTGTGTGTGCCAAATTCGAGACCGGCGAGCTGGGCTGGGTAGCGAACCTCGAGGAAACAGATAAAGCCTTATCCAAGTACGGCACGTCTCGGAAAGCCATGGCCATCGCCGAAGATGTGGACGGGCTCCAGTTGGAGAACCACAGTAAAGAGGGCGAGCGCAAGGGTGCAGAATCACGGATGGGCGCTTTGATGGGCGGTTTCCACCCACTCCCCAAAGATGGAACGCCTGCAACGAACGGGGCCAAGACGGGTACAGCGACTCCCAATCAAGTCCCAGCCAGTGGGCAGGCGGAAGCCGAGGCTGAGAAGGAAAAGGTGACGCCGGCACCAGAGCCGGAATCAGCTGATAAGACGGCCCAACGTGTCAATGAGCTGAAGTCGAGAGTGACCATTACCAAAGATGGAAAGAAGAGAGTTGCGCCTATGTTGATCTCATCCTCTGGTACGGGGCAATCTTCACTTCCTCAAACTCAATTAGTAGGCTCGAATTCTTCAAAAACAGCCCAGAACGACGCACCTCAGACGATATTGGACCTCTCTAAACCCTACGACGGTCTCCCCGAAGGTGGTTTGGCAGCTATGCTCCTGGGCAACAAACGGAAAGCTGCCGTCTTTGAAGGCGACGGCGATGAAGAACATTCCAATAAACGGCAAGCGACAAACGCAAGGCCCATCATGTTAAACGGCGTTGATGGCCTCGAACCGGCAACATTGGAACCGCAACGGCATGGTCTGGTTCCGACGCCCGAATATCTTCGACCCGCAGTTTTGAACCCGTCTATCTCCGTCTCCCAAGTTCGGCTTGCGGTTCCAAAAGTACGGTCACACATTCTACGCCCTCTGGAACGAGGCGTCCTTCTTGAAGATACGACGTTGGAGGAGGCATCGAAAGCACCAGAGAATGTTATCCTGGAGGCCAAGAATCCCCCCTCAGTCAGGGACCCATCGCATATCACGGCAATGAAGCGTGGCACTCTATTATGGCAGGACTATCTTCCTAGAGCGGTCATTCTTGTGACTGGCAACAAAAAGTTCTGGGCCGCTGCGTGCGAGGACGCTACCGTGCATACCTGGACCCCAGCCGGCCGCCGTCTGATTAACCCCATGGTATTAGAAGCTCAACCGGTCATTCTCGAGTGTCGCGATTGGTGGCTTCTATGTATTACCGCAGCCGGCATGTGCTTTGTCTGGAACATTCATACAATGTCATCGCCTCACCCCCCGGTGTCGCTAGGGCCTGTCCTCGATATTGCCATTCACTCTTTGCACCCTCATGGTACTACGCCTGCGCCCGGTGTCACTTCCGCCCATTTAAATTCCAACGGCAATGTTGTGGTAACGCTGACCAATGGGGACGGATATTATTATTCACATAGCATGCACTCTTGGCAACGCCTTTCCGAGCCGTGGTGGGCAGTGGGCAGTCAATATTGGAACAGTAATGATTCCTCGGTCAGCGCCCTGCAGACCACAGCAGTCGGACCTGCAACGACGGAGGAAGCAAAGGGTGACCAGGCAACCGTCTCCGCCGGCATCATACCCTACCTCGAGAGGCATACAACTAATGAATTCTTGCTCAAGGGTAGGGCATATACCTTGCAGCGCTTAATCAAGGCCTTACTGTCTAGGGACGGTTTCGAGTCGTTTGAGTCGACCGTGAGCATTGCCCACCTGGAGAATCGCATTGCGGGAGCATTATCGCTTGGCTCAAAGGATGAGTTCCGTTTATACCTGCTGATGTATGCCAAACGTATTGGAGCAGAAGGTCTCCGTGGAAAGGTGGAGGAGCTCCTTAACCTCTTGCTTGGCGGGGTATTGCAGGATAAGAAAGACAAAGACGATAGGGGAGGCAGTGGTTGGTTCAGTAAAGATGAAACCATCTGCGGATGGGACCGAAAAGAATTGCTCAAAGGAGTGGTTATGATCCTTGGTACATAATATCTCCCCAATGACCACCAACCCGAGGAGCATAGTACTGACAATTGCACAGGAAAATTCAGAGAGCTTCAGCGCCTCACTGTACAATATGCGCGGATCCTCGACCTCACACACGAGGACGATGAAAATGGGGATTCTATGGCCATTGAGTCCTAAACGGAATTAATTTAGGAAGGGGGCAACGGCGTCATGGGATCAGGGCTGGGCTGGAATGAGCCTGCATATGATGGACCGGCGGCAGTCACTGTCGGTCGTGACATGACCTCTGTGTGTAATATAACTCATCTAAGCCCTCGCTGCGGAGTTAATGAGATTTTGCATTATTGACTTCTCATTAACGAATTTCAGGGCCCACGACAAGCAAACATTTACGTGGTGCAATATTTCAGGTGATCCCAGTGTCCAGCTCGGTTATAGTGATATAGTCGGGCAGCTTCTGGTTACACAAGATACTGAGGCTTAGAATTACAGGAGATGAGAGTAGCAACTACGAATTACAAAGCCTGATAGCCTGAGTCTGTGTTAAAGTATTATTCAAAGGACAAATCTGTCCATGTAAATTAATTTGGTAGCACATTCCGTATCCCTGGGCAAATAGGGGTTGGCACGTCATTGTTTCCACGGGCGCCCCTGCCAATTGAGCGAAATAGTAGCTCTACAGCACAGACACAAGACTATAGCCGAAGTCGTATTCCTTTAGACGATTTAGTATGTGAGGCAGTTTATTACTATAATAGTCATTTCCCTATATTCAGTCCATAACGTCAAGTATCAAGGTACAACGGCGGTACTTATCATCAACAACCTATTGCCGGTCAACCCCCTTAGGCGACCAGGAGCGTGTCAGGCACTCGCTTGCTATCCCTGCGGTGTGAATGTCTACAACTCGATACCTTATTGCGCTCCACGTGGCTATATACTCTGTGGGGGCAGCCACATGCGTCTCGCCATACTTCCCATCTCATATCAGAGATTTGCCAATTTTGGATACCTATCGAGGTCTTCCTCATATTTGCCCCGGACATTCCTCTCTTATCTTCTCACAAACATCCTGAAACACTCTCCCCCAACTTCAAAGACGTCTCCTCAAAATATCTGAATTCTCTGCGAATATTTTTCTTTCTCTCTCTTAGGTCACCAAAACCTCCACCATCCGTTCACTCACCTTCCACATCCCCATGCTTCACATCTTAAGTCTGCGTCTGTATTAAACACTCCTTGTTGCTGCCAGCCAATAAGCATGTCGGCCCCATATCAGCGTCACCACGCTAGTCGTAGTCGGGGGGGACAGGGTACCCGTTCCCCTCTGCCGCCGTCCACCCAGTGGGCTGGTTCGGGCCGAGGTCAGGCACGAACCAGTGGTGCTGGTCTCCATGCTAGCGAGGAGAGCCTCCTTTCATCGCAGGAGCCGGAGGATCGAACTCGCAATGCCAATCGAACGCCTGGATGGGCCCTCCTGGCGCGACGAATTCGGTGAGTGTAGCTTTTTCTTCCCACCAGTGCTGCCTTTATTGATGATGCTTTGTTGGGAACAACAGACGCTTTTCTGTTCGCCAGGTCTCCATCTTTGCCGTCCTGGCCTTTGTCATCTTTAGCGGAGCTTGGGTCATACGCAGAGATATGAAATACCTTGGCTTCAGAGACGTGACGCCTGTCGACGCCTACTTCCGTCCTATTCCTGAGCTCCCTGCCATTGTCCGCGCTGAGATCGAGTCCACGAAGCCCAAGCCCGTCCAATGGCTGCGTGACAGCACTCACATCACCGTCGACCCTCTGTCCAGCGAAGAGATCCGGTCCCTCCAGCCCACTCGACCCAAGGCCGCCTTCGTCGCCCTTGTTCGCAGCTCCGAGCTTGCGGAAATGCTCGACAGCATCTCCCACATCGAGGCTCGCTTCAACAGTCGCATCACCCATCGGTACGACTGGGTCTTCTTCAGCAACGAGGAATTCACTGAGGAATTCAAGGCCGCCGCGACCAACGCCACTAGTTCGCAATGCTATTTCGAGCTGATCCCTCCTGATCATTGGGAAATTCCTTCATGGACTGACAAGTCGCGTTTCAATATTGGCCGTCAGTTCCACGATAGCATCGGTATCGGCAAGGCTTGGCTGGAGAGCTACTACCGTATGTGTCGATGGAGCTCTGGACTCTTCGCCCTTGAGAAGCGACTGGCCACCTACAACTACTACTGGAGAGTTAAAGCCGGTGTGAGTGAACATTCCATCCTCTGTCTCTCGTCCTTAGACAATATCCTTGTGCATTAATCCTGTTAATTGCCACGGCCAGCTTCAGTTAATTCGTGCTGCACAGGTCAAATACAAGTGTGACGTCAATTACGACGTATTCCAATTCATGCAGGACAATGACATAGCGTACGGTTTCAACGTGGCTGTCATCGAGGATCAGAGGGTTATCCCTTCACTCTGGGATCGAACTAGGGAATTCGTACTTGCTAACATGGACATGGTGGATGACAAAGCTCATGTCTCCTGGTTGCTCGGTGTCTCCGAAGACGAGGATGATGTTGCCGAGGAGGATGTTGATACTCGACTTCTATTAGCTGATCGTGAGTACAGCAATTGCCAATTCTATTCCAACTTCGAGGTTGGATCCCTGGACTTCTTCCGCAGCAAGGAGCATCAAGCCTATTTCGACCACATTGGCAAGAACGGCGCGTTCCATTACGGGCGACGGGACGACGCTCCCATTCACAATATGAGTGTCACCATGTTTCTGCCACAGAGACGTGTTTGGTTCTTCCGTGATATTGGTTGCGCTCGTGGTCTATGCCAACAATGTCCTCCTCACGAGCCTAAGGCGTACGCGGATCTGATGGCTGATGTCCGGCGCAATAGCGAGAGTCTTGCCAGGTCAAGTAGCGAGGGGACCCCCAAGATCGCCAGTGATGAACCTCCGAAGTCGAGGAGTAAAGAGGTCGCCACTGTACCCGGTAAGGAAGTCAGCACAGAACTCAAAATAATGGCTGCGACTCACCGCCTCTGGGAAATCATGTCGAGAGACGTAGGGCGACAGCAGAGGCTCATTCCTGTCCTAGCCTGTGGCTGCACCGTCACTCACCCAGATGAAGGCTTCTCGAAGCTAGTCACCTTCGAGTCGAAACAACGTAAGCCTTCCGATACATGCATCCGGAGGTGGTTGGGAGGAGAGCGGCTCGAGAAGAAGCCTGGTTGGACCCGCCAAGCAGAGATTGCGGCAGGCGGCGGTGGCTATGGCGGCTGTGTCCTCGACGGCCTCCTCGTTAACCCTTTTACAGAGCCAAGTGAATGGTCAGTGCTAACAGCCAACAGTAACAGTTCTAACTTTCGAATGAATCCCAGTAGGGTTCATAGTACTTCCCAGCGGAGTCCAGTATGGTTCAACTGAATTTTTCAAGCACAGCCAGTCTAGCAGAGCTCATTTGTGGGAATTTGCGATTCGTTTTCGTCTGCGATGCATGATCCTCGCTTAGTGACTACGATGTATTAGTCCGGCTCATAAACACCTCATAGGTAGTCAATCAATGTATTCGTTTCTTGGTCCTAAATAAGAGATTTCAATTACTCACTTTCGTGATTATAATAATACTCCGGTGGTCCAGCTGATATATTGTTGTATGTCAGGGGAAACCCCACTCAGTTTGTGAAGTGAGGTTGAATAGGGGCGGGAACTAACAGCCCTGTCAGCTGGGATCCCAGGCTGGGGACTGCAGTTACTGTGCTTAGTAGGTAAGTACAAGGGGTGGAGTCCTTGCGCCGATCTTTTGGGTTTAGACTAGATATGCATTGCGGCTTCCGACAGCTCAATAAGCCATGCACGGCTTCAAGTTGGGGTCTAGCGCGATGACATCACCGTTCCTTTTGCACAGCAGCTTCAGGTGCAAAACAGACAGGCATACAAGCAACCTTGTATACTTGGACATGAAGCTTTGCTTAAGAGGCCCAAGACGTTAAGCGTAGTTAAATTAGGGTGTATAACGATAGTATAAGGGAAAGAAGTTCCGGTTTACATTCGGTGTTTAGGCTTACGAGCTACCTCAGCTACCTTGGTCAGGCTACTGTAGCCATAAAAGTACAGGCAATCCTATATCCAGTAGCTGAAAAGGGGGAACGGGGCGGAATATATTTAATAATAGAATAAATAAGTTATTCCACTACCGGAGCGGGAACACAAGCTTTATTTATATAGTCCGTGAAAATGTATGATTGCTATGGAATTTGGAATGCTGCGTAACTCGATTATGATTGTTTCAGCGGAGAAAACCTCATCACGACGTCATCGGCAAGAATTAAACGATCAGTAGGCATTGGACACATTATATATATGCGTACTTGCCCACCATACCAAGGCACGCGGGCTTCTCGTGATTAAAAGGACCAAGAGCTCCGTCACCATCGTATCTCCGTCCCTCAAAAAATGAGTAGCCTGATCAGGAGCTTATCATTAATCAGACCTTCATCGCAGAGCTTCCAAACAGCAGCACCCAACTTCTCACCAGTAAGATACAGCAGCAGCAGCAGCAGCAGCAGCAGCACCATCAATAAGATGAAGATCGCCATCACGGGAGCCCGCGGGACGGTCGGCAAGGGGGTCGTCAACCTCGCTGCCAAGGAGGGCCACAGTACCGTGCAAGTCAACCGGACGACGGCACGCCCAACAGCACGTTCGTGGTCGCCGACGCTGCCGCCGACTACGACGCCGTGGTTGAGGCCTTCCGCGGCTGCGACGCCGTCATCCACCTCGCCGCCATCCCAGACCCCGTCGGCAAGCCCGACCACGTGGTGCACGCCAACAACGTCAACTCGGCGTTCAACGGCCTGCGCGCCGCGGGAGAGCTCGGCATCAAGCGCTTCTGCTACGCGAGCTCCGTCAACGCCATCGGCCTCGCCTACGCCAACCAGCCGCTGCGGTTCCCCTATTTCCCGATAGACGAGGACTACCCGCCCAACCCCACCGACGCCTACGCCCTCGCCAAGCGTGAGGCCGAGGTCGCCGCCGCCGCCATGGCCAATTGGTTCCCCGGCATGCGCATCGCCTGCCTGCGCATCCACGAGGTCGAGCAGCGCGGGCCCGTGAAGCAGGAGCACGCCGAGAACTGGAAGGACGCCGCCGTCAGCCAGCTCTGGGGCTGGGTTAGCCCCGCGGCCACGGCTCGCGCCTGCCTGCTCGCCGTCACGAATCCCCGGTTCGAGGGCTGCCAGATCTTCAACATCGTCGCCCCCGACACGACGCAGGACGACACGCCCAGCGAAGAGCTCGTCAGGAAGTACTACCCCGACGCCGAGATCCGGGGCGACCTGGGCGGGAACCGCGGCTTCTGGACCACGGATAAGGCGGAGAGGATGCTGGGTTGGAGGCACGAGGAGAAGGAGTGACGAGGAGTTCTTGCGGCGATGGCGTTTGGCGATTCGGGAGTGAAGGGCTTGGATGAATGGGATCTTCACATTGATTATTTACACCAAGCGGATTCTAGTTCATTCCAAACCAAGAACTGGTTATGATGCCACGTTGCTTCCGTGGAATGGCTTTTTGGGGGTCGTAAGAGGATTGATTTCGACGAGAGGCATCCTCGCCGTCTTGATATGTCTCTTCTGTATAGCGGACACGGAAAGTGTTTTTGCGGACCCCATTGAGCTTGCTAAATCATGTGCAGCAGAACACCACGCGGCCAGAACACGTAGCGAGGTGCCGTATGGAACGCTCAATTATGCAGGAGAAGACCGACATCATCCAATTTTGGCGTGGATGCAGGTCATGACAGGGAAACTATCAATTGTCGCTGTCCATCCTCGGACTGGTCTTCGCTCAGTATCGCGGTGCTGTGATATGATGCGATACATGGCTGCTGATATACGTATAGGGGATGAGGATCCCCTACCGCTAAGGGGAAAGGGGAAACAACGGGGCCGGCGGGGAGAACTGGACCACTTATGTCGGATATACGGGGGATCCACCGACGGGCCTTTGGCATATGCAGGAACGGCAATTCCCCACCAGGGTTCGGCTCCGTGCTGCGGAGATAAGAACCGTTGGCGGAAATCCCCCCACGCGCAGGATACGGGCAGGCGGATTAATTAGTGGAACTGTCGCATCTAACGAGAGCGGGAAGACTATTTCGGTAACCCACGGACGGACTCATTGGCCGGCGCCCCTTTTTTAGCGCGTGATCCCTCGTTAGCTGCTCACCTTGAGATGCCGAGCCCCCTTTCCCCATTTGTAATCTAACGCAGGAACAGCGTACCCCCACCCGTCGACCTCCCATCTTGACTGGCGACGTAAGTATCCGCGCTTACGTCCAGGCCACAGCCCTATGGGGCACCCCGGGATGATTCATAGTCAGGGGTTCCGTCGATCGAGTGTAAGCTAGACCCTGAGAATAAGTGCTAATATAAGTAGCCGGAGGATAGGACGACGGAAAGGAGGAGATGTGGCTAGTCGAGTTCTTATTCAACGAAACCTCGTTCTAGGGGCAGCCACCTCGAGACGCCTAACTAACGACAGTGCCTCCACCTATTCTACTTAAGACCTCCCATCAGCAGCCAAACGCCAGCCCGCCTTCACGACCAGCTGCCTCGGCTTCCTCTACTACCGACTAACCTACAAAGCCCCGTCTGCCACCGGATGCCCTCCGCCTCGGCGGCAGGGCGGTGCTAGTAACGGGGCTCAACGTGGGGCTCGGCCTCGAGACGGCGAAGGTGCTGGCGACGGCTCGCGGCGCCTCGCTTGTCGTGCCCGGCGTGCGTAGCGTCTCCAGGGGCGAGGAGGTGAACAGGGCCGTCTTCGCGGCCGCAGCAGCGGCGAGCCCTTCGGGGTTGCGACATCCGCGTCTGGCCCCTCGACCACGAGAACTGGCCCAGCCTCGTGGCGTTCGCCGCCCGCGAGCCTGACAGCGGCCTCGACGTCGCCCGTCCTCAGCGCCGGGCTTAAGCGCCTCGCTTACAGGGCCGCCCCGGCCACCCGCCACGAGTCCCACGTCCACACTAACCACCTCGGCGCCGCGCTGCCGTCACTGCTGCCGCTGGAGCCCCTGAGACGGGCAGCAAGATAGCGAGACGGCAGCGGTGATGGGGCCGGCTCCTCTGCCGATCGTCGCGGCCAGCGTCGCGTCATTGGGGCTGCCGCCGGGCGCCGAGGCGCTCCTCTTGTCGTCGGAACGTGCTGGCGCTGCTCGACGACCCGGCCTCCTTCGGCAGGGAGAGCACGCCCGAGCGCTACGCGCTCTCACGGCTGCTCAACGTGCTTTGGGCCCGCGCGCGCTCGCGACCCGCATCGACCTCACGCGGGCCAACATCGTCGTCGACGCCGTCAACCCCGGCTACTGCCGCGGCGCGTCCCACCGCTCCGACCCGGGTGCCGAGAGGCTGAGCCGGCATTTCGCCTGGTCCGCCGAGCACGGCGCCTGGCGCCTCGCGGACGTGGCTGCCGGGCACGCAAATGAGGATTTTTTTTTTTTTAATTTTTAATTATTTATATTTTTTGGGTTTTAGGTGGGGGCAGCCGGCATGGCGTGCATCTAAGCGAGCAGCGTGTTAGGCCGTAAGTGATTATTCAACCCCGTAGTGGTCTTCTGTTTTCAATCACCCTCTCTGCGTTTCTCGGGCTGGACGACGGGATGCGGGCGGAACGGCCGCCGACTCGCGGTTGTGCTCTAGGGTGTCGAAGGTCGTGCTGTCTCCTGAAAGAGAGAGGGCATAGACGAAGCTGTGGGAGGAGACGCTTAAGTTGATCCGGAGGGAGGTCGAGGGTGTTGATCTGAGCGAGTCCGAGGATTCGTAGGTCGTTAATGCTACGCGTTTGCGTCATTAGGACTTGGAAGGCACCGTTTTCATATGCAAAAGCGACGGTCGCTGTTCAGTATCACATGTACCATAGTCCATTGAGTCTTTTGTGTGTCGATTTGAACAAAAAGGGGTTGCAGGCGGAATGGGTTAAAGCCATGAAGTTCTATGCAGCTTAGTGTTTGGCATGCAATATCTCAGGTGTTCTCATTCGAATCGTCTTAAGCCAGTAGCCGCGATGTATTAGAACGACCACGTATATACAGCATGGAGCTTTTAAAGAAGAAAATCGCCCGAGGCACAGTTCCGTTGTCCCGCGGGCCTTGGGTGAAAATATTTCGCTATGTACGTAGGACTATCACACTGAGCATAGACTAGCCCAAGATTTAATAAAAGAGCATCTACCTGCGGAAGCTCTTGCGGAAACTCCATCGACTTAACCTGCAACCTAAAAGTACTTGGGCTAGAGAAAGTATGGCACTTGGTTGTCAAGACACGAGCAAACATCTGATATTCACACAGGAGGTCTTGAGGCTTGAGAGGCCGCTAGACACAATAGTGTTCACCCACTTTCACTAAACGAGAGATAGCAAGTTCCGGAAGATGCAGAGATACGTAGGCACATAACTGACTTCTCACTTGGCGTGAAGGGGGACTGGACTATGAGGGCGCCCAGACCCTCACGTGAAGGGGAGGTCTGGTGATCGGAATGAAGGTAGCCTCGCCCATGACAGAAACACGGAAGCTGCGACTATAATCATTACGGCCCAGGCTGGCGGGCACGTGATTACTTAGAGGCGCGCTGAGTCCCATATGTCCCTTTCCTTCTGGTACGGGGAGCCCCCTTGTATTCTGGAGGTCGAGCGAACATCTAGTCAGAAAATGTCAAGCCCAAGTTCTCCTAGAGAGAAGAGTACTGTACATCTGACCCCATCTGCCGAGAGCCTGGTGGTATATGTACAAGCCTCCGGATCCGACTTCGAAGCGTCCAGACTTGATACAAGAAGTTCATAGTTCTGGCGACTCGTATTCACTCACTGGCTGTCCGAGTAATCCCTAACACCTCACCGTCGTTGCATTCAAGTGGCTTAGCGTAGTTGGACTTCGGGGGTACTTGTCAGTAGCAGTTGTTCTGGTCTCTTGTGCTCGTGTATTGCCATTGAATGCTGTCGGCGAGATTCGAAAGTCAACAGTGAGTTATTTTTGAGCAGAAGAGTGGGGAGACCGCCACTATCGTAAGCTCTGCACGATGCCCGTTCAAATTCGCATCACGCTGCATTTGATGAAATAGGAGAACTTTGTATCAGCTATTTCTAAACACCTCATGGTCATGTGGTTCAATTGATTCAAGCATCGCGCATGACGGCCTAGCAATAAGGACTGAGCAGCTCGCGCAGTGATACATGCTGTGGAAGTGTCCGGTTGGGGCATTTCGCATTCAGACCTGTACGCTGCCGTTGCCACCTTACCTGGCGCCCGATCAATTGCTCTTGATTTCTTCGAGCCATAACGATAAAGGGGGGATTTGTGAATGCATTGGAAGCCCGCTGTAAACCTGGGTGTTCAGTGGGGTGCGACGAATCGTGTAGTAGCGAATCGTGGCGAGACGCTCAGCAGAGGTACCTACACCGTAGGAAGCAGAAATCCAGCGGTGATAACCCCGATGCCTCTGAATAAACCTCACAGCAAGGAGATGGCTCCCTAAGTGAGATAGTTAGAAATGCAACGTTTTAGAGCCTCATCCAGCCGGGGCTTCTGGAGGGCGGTCAAAAGGATCCCGCCGAAGAACGTTGAAAGTTCAAACCTCCAATGACAAATATGGGAACGACGATGCGTTTCGCTCGGCGGTGTCCTCCTAGCTAAACCAAAGAATGACGAGGGCCACACCGATGATGAATCAGTTAATGACCGGTAGTGCGGGCACCTCGCGCAACTGCCATAGGAAGGACAAAGGATTAGACTGAACGATGAGAACAAAAGCAGTGAATAGATGTCTAGAGGAACAAAAGGATGGAGGCAATTTTCTGGAAATACACTTAAATATTTGAAGAAGTTAGCCGATACTAAGTATCTTAATCCAATGGTTTCATCTCTTAGGCTGTTTACTGTATCAAGCGCTCCATCCATCCAATCTACCCATCTAGGCGTGCGGCAGGTAGGAAACAAAAGTGCAAGGCGTAGTAAGTAAGTAGACTGGGTGTGGTGAAGACGAGTCGCGCACTCCAATTAACGTAGTCAGCCCAATGAATCAACGATGGCAATTCTGTAGTGAAATTGCACTATGTGCTAAACGAAGGAATATGAAAGAAGAAAAAGACATTCTCGAGATTTTGGAGAGTGAGATAAATTGTGATTGAGGCTGTTTGGAAGGGGAGAAGAACGGCCTGCTTTCTTTACATAGGTTAAAGTAAGTATATATGTTGGATTAATATTGTGTGCGCTAAAAGTATGAGCAGGTATGGTTGATACCCGCCCAACCTCCCGTCTCTTCCATCAATGTACTTAGGGCATCAGATAAGGGCACACGCAACCTTGTTTCCCCTGAACATTGGTTTATGTTACCTCAGAGCGTATCCGCTCGTTGCAGTGTTGTAAGGATGGGTGATCGCGTGGTTGCGTGGTGGGCGGTGTTTGGTCATGGGGTAGTAAGGTAGTAGCTCGTTCGGAGGTCAACGAAACAACGACTGGCAAGTAGAGTTAGACGTAGTAGAGAGTAAAAAGATCAACAACAACAACGCAGCAGCAGCAAAACATACATACTCCCAATCCCAATTCGAGCCTGGCAGGGGCACCCTCCTGGCCTGGCTCACAGGTACTTATTAGATCAATCTCTCTGTCTATCTCTCTCGCTCCATCCGTCTCCCCAACCCAACCCATCCTTTCCCTTGTTTATTCCTCTTTTTATTCTTCCCTCTCTCATCTTCCCACCTGCCTTTTTTTCTAGTTCATCTAGAAAAGCTGTAAGTGCAATCGCGACACGAATTAACCGGGCATCTTCTTCCATTATTACGTCGAGCAGAGGTTGATTTACAGCTTTCAGTCGCTTTACCGTAAGAACTAAGACCCCCCCTCCCCTCCTTACAAGCTGTGAGCCAGCTCATTCATCCTCTTCTGCCTTTTTTTTTCCCCAGTCGCATTCTCTCTGCCGTCCACGTCGCGGATCGCAACAACCCATTTGGTGTTTCTCCGCCCAAATTACACCTCGCACTAACGTCTCGTATAGTTTTCACCGTTGTATCCCAAAACAATCACGCAATTTCCCCTCCGTCTCAAAATGGCACGCGAGGGAACGCGATCCGCCACCGGCAACTCAAGGTACGGAATGATAAAACACCACTGCCCTTGGAATTTCCACAGAGCTAACATCTCAGCAGTATGACTCATGTTTTCTTCAAATCCTGTCGCCCATTTATATGAGACGTTTTCTACTTGCATGAGGAGACACTGGCAGATTTGACTGCATGTTGACACAGCGTAGAGCCGCGCGTCTTTCAAACGGTCGACACGGAGCCCGCCATTAAGCGCACCGTCAAACCCAAGAAGGCGAAGACTAGCACCTCTCCTACTACCGCGACCTCCACTTCGGGCACCAAGGCAGCTAAGCCCGTCGGGGTCACCAAGAAGACAGCCGCGCCCAAGAAGCCTGGTGTCAGTGCTAAGGTACGCCCGCCACTTCCTGCCTTTCCTTGATCGCGTGATTGTCTGTTCCCCATCACTCTATGCCTCGCCTCAGCGGAGACCGGTGCCCTCGTGCTTCGTAACCTTGGACTAAATCTCCTTCCCATTTTATGCCCATGCTAAAATCAACATCAGGCCAGGACCGTCGCGAAGAAGGTCGAAACCAAACCGAAAGGCGGGGGCCCCAAGACCAAGAAGGTATATCTTTCATCCAAATTTCCCCGTGCGCGTATGCGTTGCATACACGCATGTGCGTTGCACATGCCCCGTCTCTATGGCTCACTAACAGCACCACCAGGCCGCCAAGCCAAAGGCCACGGCTAGGACGGAAGAGGCGATCTAGAGTAGCTTCTGGCGATGTAATTCTTGCCACTGACAGGTTTATCCCTAGGGAGGCCTCAGTGTGCTTGTTTCTAGTAGCGGCATGTGAAGCTTCGGCTGCGCATCGCACGTCAAGATAGCGCGTGTTCCTTTATATCTGTCTCTCATCCCTGGACGTATACGCCGCGCTTCATGTATCTGTCTCTTTCTCGCCAGGCTCTTCGGGCCGTATCACTCCCCGCCCTCTCATGCTGTCAGTTGTTTCATCCGCGTGTCAGTCTGTTGAGGGGGTATGGAGGCGCAAGGGGCACGAGTTGGTATTCGGCCGTGTATCTAGCGGCGTTGAGCAGGAGTCGGGAATCATTGGTTAGCCGGTCGGTCGGCCGAGTGCGCAAAAGCCTACTTAACGATGCGCGTCGCAGAAGAAAGCAACAAGACGGAACGCGAGAGTCTGGTGGTTCTGTATGCACATCGAGGTAGTATTCATTGCCTATATAGGATGAGGGAGGAGGGGACGAACGGATGTGATAGTAATGATTGAATAAAGGACCAAATCACCATATGGCTGTGTGCTTCAGCGAATAGTTAAATTAACGGGCAACGGAGAGCGGAGAGCCATTGATCGACCAACTCCTTTCGGTGGTCAAGTCGACCCCCCTGGCGACGTTGTGTGTGGTCCCGGGAAACACTGTATGATCTAGAGGTCGACTCTAGGGATGTAAAGCGGCACAAGGCGTACGGAAGTACCATGCCAGTACAAACCTCGCCTAGACTACCCGTCGAGACTGGCGGCTGCGCCGCAAGCGGGCCGACATATTCGTTCAGACGCTCCTAGGGACAGCACCGACATCCGTCCGGCAGGCCGGGAGACCGCAGCATACGTGCAGGACGACACCCAAGAAGAGAAACAGTCACCCGCGAGCGAGGCGGATGTTCAACCGTTTTTTATTCTTTCTATTCGGAGACTCTATTCTCCTTTTCCAAGATTTTTGTTCAGCAGGAGTGTGGGTATATTGACGAAACCCTCGTCTCTCTCCTGAAGCAACCCGAACAGAGCGGAGGCCGTTGCAGCCCTCGTCTATATACGGCGAGTCCCTCCTCATGCGTCTCTCTCGCCATTTTCTTCTTGCTGCCAACGCCCGAGCCTGGTCGGCCTCGACCTCTGGACAAAAAAAAAAGAACAACCAACGCCTTGCAAGTTCCCCAGGATATCCGCACCGCTGCTATTATATAGGCAGCGCCCCAGCTGAAAAGCTGGCAATATTTCCAATGCTCCATAAATGCCCATGCGTAGTCGACTCGCATGAAAAAAAAAATTACCAACCAGTCGTGCTGGTTTTAACCAGCCCACCGTCTTGTTGTTCGTCCTGGATCACCCGTCAAGACTATGTGTTGGTCTTTCCGGCAGCCCGAACGGAGCAGACGATTCCCCCCAACCGTAGTCGGAATGGCTATTCTAGGCTCCGTCTGCGTATTAACAGTGTACTAACGCACCCGAGGCACCTGGGGGCAGGCAATCGATGCGAGCACAAAGAAAGCCTACGCGTACACGCTGAGAGCTTTCAAGATAATGAGGCTGTAGATGGTATAAACGCAGGTTGCGAATAGGCCAGGTGGACCCAAGAATTCGCTGGGCCCATTACGCCCCCCGTCGGCCATGGACATCCAGGTATATAGGGATGACGCGACAATCAACCCTTCTCGAAAGCGTCTCTTGTGCATTAGCTTATGCGTTGTATATAATTCTAGGCTAGCGATAACAAGCTAGCCTACGTCGGGAAGTATAAAGTCTGACCCTTTGGGATATCGTTGTTATCCCAGTTCTCGTCGTCGGTGCGCTCTCCTGGGAAAACGGTCAGCTCCGGAAACAGACAGAGGTGGGGTGTTCATTACCAGTTCGGATGGTCTGCATCTCCCTGACGCCGCAGAACATGGCATTTCGACCTTGACGCTCGACCATCTCCCAATGGGCAGCATCACC
This sequence comes from Monosporascus ibericus, assembly GCA_004154915.1. NCBI lineage: Eukaryota > Fungi > Ascomycota > Sordariomycetes > Xylariales > Monosporascus > Monosporascus ibericus. The sequence continues at coordinate 11,605 of QJNU01000016.1, read as the reverse complement.
TTCGCCTACCCAGATTTCTTCCCTGAATGGCTGGCCTTCCTGGACGGTCCGATGCGGGTTGTGTGTCGGTAGGTTGAAGAGGGGCGTTAGAATGCCTTGGGGAATGGTAAATAATCTCTCCCACCTCTGGATCCACGGCAACCAGGCAAGCAGCGAGTATTTATATGCTACGCGTACGTACGGGTTGACGTACACGCCCAACTCCGTATCCTCCTGTTTTTTGGCCACCTGAGTCACGTCCGCCAGGAATAGACAGCACTCGCAGGCATCGTAGAAGATTTCAGGCTCGTATCGGAATCGGACAGGAGAAGTTACATTCCTGGGGTTCGAGGGATCGATGACGTGACTTCCGATGTCTTGGAACCCTGGGTCCGGCAAGGTCTTATTTTGATTTTGTACGTATCTTGCATCCATTGCGACGATACCACCCCAACATGTCGACACGGGGACAGCATCCGTCTCCGAGATCATGGCAGCGCGTGACAACCCTTGCCCGGCGTTAGAAAAGATGGGGAAGATAGGGAGTCCGTTAGAGAACCCTTCGGCATCACGCATCGCATATAAGTCGTAAAAGATCAATGGGTATTTGTAGTCCAGGCCGCATGTTGATAGGTAATGCGCTTTGCCGTCTGGCCCTACGTTCGTGCTAAAGAGAAGCTGTGCAGCATCGAGGGGGCGGAAAGCAATGTCGTTCATGAATAATATCCGGTCGTAGTCGACGATGCCAAGCTCCGGGTCGAACGTGTCGAGGGGTCGCAATGCGCGATTTCGCATTTCGGAGAGGAAAGCTAACCGTTTAAGACGATGAGAGCCGTTGGGCAATTTAACGGTTGGGAAGTCTGATTTAGGGGTTTCGGGGTCGCTAACTATAGAGAATCGACATCGGAGCCTGCTCTTAAGAGACCTCAGGGCCCTTTCCCCTTCGGGGCCGCTGTTGCTCTCGTAGATACTCAGAAAGACGTTCTTGTGGCCAATCAAATGTATCAATTGGAGCAACGAATCTCCCCATCTTCCGCCGGCCAAGCGCCCGCCGGCGTCGTAAAGCGTGATACTGATGAAGACCTGCTCGTTGTGCGGGTTTGCGCAGCCAGGCTCGGCGTTTTTGCCGCCGTGACATCTCGACTCCAATGCTTTGTAGTGAGCGGGAGGGTGTTTGTAGGATGGTGCGAAGACGGGGACCAGAATCAAGAGTACGCAGAATATCTGAACGACGTGTTTTAGGATTGTCAGGATGCAGGACCTCGGATTCCTGCGAAAGGTACGTCGCAAGTGGCGTGGGCGCGAACGGAGCCATGCGCTCAACCGCCTATTCCATGGAGATCTGAATCCCACCATGTACGCCCTCTTGGTCTCATATAGCTCATCGTAGTAGGAATCGGACCCGAGACTGCTGGTGCTCGAAGGGGAGGTGGAGAGAATGCGGCTGTCTGGATCGTCGAGGAAGGCTATACGTTCCTCCAGGGAGGATATACTGCGTAGTCTCATCGAGACGGACCATAGCGCATCAATCTATGCCAGAATATAGGGGGAGAGCGGATCCGTCAATATCGAGATCATGGGATTCTATCTCTCCATGGCCGTCCAAGTCACGTCTTAACAAGGCTGTTCGTAGCTGAGGGTTGAAGGTCGCGCTGGAGGATAGAGGGAGGAAGACGGCGCGTTAGGCGGGGGCGTTGCACGAGTCGAGAAAGGCGTCAGAAAAGATAGGAGATTGAGGAGCAAAGGATGAGGCGAAGATTGATCGGAAGGCCAAGCAAACGACGAGGAGGTGAGAGCGCAGAACCCGGAGCAAGGAGAAAGAAGAGTAAGGGGGAAAGCTAGTTAAAGATGTAGTAGGTATAGAAAAAATTAAGAAGACTATGTATGCAATTCAACGAATTGTTGTGTTCAATAGATGATGCATGGAATTAGGAAAAGCTATCGTATCTTCTTCGGTCGGGTTCGGCCTTGTGAATTGGTCGGTGTATGGACGGATCGTCCTGTCTTCTTCTAGTCTCCTATGTCTTGCCAATTGATATTTTGAGTTGAGAGACGGGTGGCCAAGTTTAAGATTGGCATCCAACCGATCTGACTAAGGAAGGTAACTGGGAGGTATCCTAGTGTAGGCACGCATATGTGGGTAATTTGCACACGTATAGTAGAGACTCGATTGCATCCATTGGACAGTTCATGTCAAAGCTAAGCCAGGTTCGAGGAAAGCGTGTCCTTAGTGTACATGTCTATTGGCGCCCCATTTAGATACTCCCTATGTGCCTAGGTAGCTTCTATGCGCCAGAACGCGGGTATGTACAAAGGAGGAAATAACTCTACCTACATGTACCTACATGAGCAGGTCTCAGACACACACACACACACACACACACACACGCACGCACACACGCACACACATACACACGCTATATATATATATATCACATGTATATGCACTTAGCCCTGTCTCCATGCTTAGCCCCTTGCTTACATGCCTAGAGCCTTGCTTGCAGCGCCGGGTAGATCTGCGAGCTGTTTTGTTAGATCTTACCTACAGTAAGAAACTTAAAACGAGGCCAGGCCATGCTATGGGGGCTGCCTAGAGCAGGCTGGCTGTCCCAGAAGTTAGGGTAGCATCTGCATATGCTACATATGTATGCACCTAACGGAAGGCTAAGCATGTTCGGCATGCCACCATTACATGGGTTATAAATAATGATTTTACGTCTGTGCCGCCATAAGGAGAATATTATATCAACGATATGTGGGGTATCCTCTGCAGAACCCTGTACCTAAGATATCCATTACAAGCAGAGTCAAAAGCGACTGTAGGTGATTCCTATCAACCCTAGTAAGGTCTTCGCTTTTGGCTTATGTTTCCATGGTACATTTTCGGTTACAAATTCGGTAACACTAAATGCTGCATATGACCAGATGGTTACGTACGCGCATACCAAACGCGTAGAACGTCTTGTTTAGGAACTCATGCTGAGCCGTGGCGTTGGAGGCTGAGGCATGGCGCGCTCCGGCTAGGCTTATTAACTTTACCTACGGCAATATAGTCCAAAGCTGCCTTACCGTCGGTACCTTTTCTCAGTTTGGTTTATTGAAATGGGGACATATAATTTGCATCTCACAGGAATACTCGTCCGTTGGAGTTATGTCAATTGGTTGCTTGGATGTGGCCCCGGGTCCCCCAGCCCCACTGCCGGCTTCCGGCATTCTTATGAAGATTCCTTCTTGAAAGTCCGGCTTGCGCTAGGTTAAAAGATATTTAGTGCCACCCCTAACACCTCCCTTTCTAAAGGCTTGCACAGCGCATCGCAGTGACCGAGTTTCGGACAACCACCGCACCTGGCCCCTATTCCAAGATGACTTCCGAGTGCAATGTACCAAACAGCACAACGTTAGACCGCTTTGCATCAAATGAGTTTCTAAAGCAGAATAACGGCTAAACGCCGGCGCGACGACACGGCGCGAAACCGACGACCCGGTACCTGAGCCTAAGGGGGTTCAGGTCCTTGTCGAGAACGACTATGCAATGAGCCACGCTTTCTGCTAGAGAGGAAGGGTTTAGGGCCTTGCCTGCGAGATTCGCCATCCGGGAGTCGTTGGTCATCGCCATCAGTCGGAGGCGCCGTCGCCGAGACGGCAGCGAGCGCATTTGTCGCCAGAGACTGCAAATCCACCGGTCTCGCAGCGCCAGCGGGGCCGGCAGGGGCGGCCATAAGCGCACTCGCCACCAGTGGCCACTGCTGTCTGCGGGACGGTCGTCGACACGTGCCTCCTGCTGCCTGTAGCCTATAGGTAGACGTACGGTCTCTCGGCGGCGCTGTCGTAGTAGCCGGGCATGCCGTCAGGCTGCACGTTCCGGATGCGGTGGCTGTGGAACTCTGGCCGTGCGAGCCAGAAGGCTCTGCATGGGAGTTTTGGCGGACTTGGGGTAAGCTGCTTGACTGCTCACCTCGTGGGTGAGCTTGCTGGTCATTCTAACAACGGATTTGGAGAATGCTTACCAGGTTTCTGTCCTACGATTCGGGGGGCCGAGGTGCGCCTACCTTAGAAACCGCCAGCCGTAGTCTTGAAGACGTTAACCCATCGGAAGTCTCAACTTCGCGACGGCGGATATTAACCACATACGCGGTAGTTGCTGGACAATGGTAGAAGAGGTCGCCATTTGCCCCTGGTTTGACCACATTAATAGTATCAATAGTAGATCATTTGAATGATGCCACAACATAGCTGAAGGTCCTCAACTAACGGCCAGTCTTAAAATGTGGCTAAATATAGGATGAGTTAGGTAGGCATGAGACACTTACGAAAGTAAAGGACTTGTGACGAGGTCATACGACGTAATTTGGTCTTCACGAACCTTTTACCTAAGCCAGCGGCTGTCACATCCTTCTAGGAGCGACTCTACGTCCCCACGTCTAGGAGAGAATTTAGCTTCCATATTACAGTTTACTCGAGTAGTGACAGTCATTATTGGTTTCAGTGAATCAGGCCATCAATACCACAATGCCACCATTCACGGGAGGTACGCACCACCATGTATTCACTGATCGTCCTCTATTGTAGCGAGTGGTTGTTTTCCCCTCATGGCGACAAGTGAATCACTTTCTGAGCCATACCCCGTTACCGACTGCTTCCTGACCGTTCCACTGCAAGTTACTGGTGCCTTGAAAACGATATATTTCGAGGCTACCTTCTGAGACCTGTCTGTCTTTCTATCCGCATCTACCAAGGCAGATCACTCCTCCGCCTACTGTACAAACACTCACCCACGAAACAAATCACAGTTACACCATGGTCGTCGAGCAACGAAGCACAATGCCGAAGACTGAAGGGGGATCCTCGAGGCGTTCCAAGAAGGGAGGGGACTCGGGCGTAAGCACTTTCTGCAGTTAACTTCGCTGTCCTCTTCACGGATATCCGCCAGCACCATCCCCCCAGCGACGTCTCTGGAGAAAGAAAGGGGGCGTTAGTGCGAGCGCTCTACAACTTTCTCAATAACGAGGCTCCCTCATACCTTCGGCACAACACCCTGAGTCATTCAGAAAGAGCCAGCTACTAACGAGAACTGTAATACAGTACGAAGGTGACAAGGAGAAGAAGAAAAAGAACGAACATAAGCCGAAATCCGGCTCCTCCTCCAGCAAGAAGGAAAAGAAGGACAGGAGCAAGGATGGCAAAGACCCCAAGGATCCCAAGAACTGGCACTCGACCGACTCCGCCAGCACCGACTAGGAAGGATATGAAGCATCAGGCAGGACCTCAGTCGTTGTTATGCATGTAAAATGCCATTTCGGGCCAGAGACTGCCGGCAATGGATATCACATTATCGATGAGGAACCCCGACAGTGGCATAAGAATGGAGTATTGTACAGAGCGATAGAGGGAAGGCACGACTTCTTCGGTTTCCATATCGTCCTGAGCTAAATCGCTAGATGACCAACGCTCCGTTGTGATGTTATGAGGGCCGCTTACAACGTGACGGAGGTGAGAGTCGATTAGGTTATATTGATATACCCGATCGTCATGAAGTGCTACCGCTCATTCTCCTTGATGTTTCTTGTGCATTTCGCTCTGTAGTACTGATCTCTCTCATTAATGGGCACAATGTCTCAGATCCGTTCTTAGTCCTCCCATGGATTATGGGGGAATACGCTGGTGATCACGTGTACCTGGGGGGGAAGTCATGTATCATAAAAGCGGCGATTCTCCTCTGTTCTGACGCAGTTATAGATCGGGTAGATCTTAGATATAAGTAATGAATGCGTATGACGTCTCACACGCGGCAGGTCTTATACAAGGTTCCATATGAAGCGACCGCTTTTGAGACATGGCTTGGTGAGGAATAGGGAGCAATGGTTAAGGAGGATTCAATATATCATTTAGACCAACAAGGGATGATAAAAACCACTATCCGGTTAGGCCAGATCTAAATGCTCGCACGCACGACCAACCCCTACCTCATACAGCTGCTAAAGCTATCAACCATGACCGGTAAGACTGCAACTTTTTCTAGAACGCTAATGACTCAACGACGTCAAGAGGGAAAGAAAAGGAGACAAGCACTACAGCCATGGATAATGATTCGTTATTTTGTTCTGCTACTGCGGGCGGCGAGCCTGACGCCAGGAATTCCCGGAACCAACAGCGGTCCAGATTCTATCGTGGGTAACCCTTATATGACAAGCAAGGCGTATGATCATTCTCCGCGGGGCCGAAATTAGCTTGTTATTATGGCATACTGCGTCGGCCGCGCCAGGAGACCTGGGCGAAGAGACTTGACGACAGCGTGTTGCGTTCGGCTATGACCTGCACATCATCCGCTTTTACTACGCGTATGCTACGTATTCGCCGGCGCGCTAGGTATCTATACTGCACCGAAAACATATCTAATGCTTCCAATGTCTAACGTTGTCTCCCCAAACCTGGTAAAGAGAGGCGGATTGATTTGGGTCGTAATACGAAGAATGAGAGAGCAATGGAGAGCAGCAATCCGGTCGCTGCAGCAGCTCAATCATGTTCTTCGCATGGGATAAACTGTGATATATATCTCATACACTTTAGTCTAGTGCCTCTTCCGGCTGTCCTCTTGCGTGGATCTAATCTGATGCCTCATCATAAGCAATTTTCCGGCTCTCCTTGATCACCATATTGCTGCCGGGCATCTAGTGATTCGTCCCGAATTCGAAGATCCGCCAAGTTTCCCACCCCCTATATTAAGCTAGATGTCAGAGAACCTATTCAGCACTGGCAGCGGTCCTCGAATGTACGTGGCATGGCTTCTGCACTAGATCGTCTTCTGCTACAATGCAACGTCTTATTATACAAGTTCACAAAGCGCAGTCCGAAACGAGTCACAGAACATGGTTAAAAATAGTGATGAATAAACATCCTAGGCCGAGATCAAACGCCAGCGTTCATATCTAGGCAATCGACCCAACGTACCTTGTCGAGCGCCGTAATCCCGTCGTGCCCACAAGTCAGCCCCAAATAGTATCAGAACGAACAAGTCTCATGAAAACCAGTTCCTCGCTTCCGGTTTCGCCCGCTAGTCCTAGCCATATATAGAGCTTCCCGACTATGAGCCCTTCCACTGGCCAGCGTTCTCGACGCCCTTCGAAACGCTGTCGGCGCCGCCCTGGATGCCCGTCCCGACGCTGCCGATGGCGTCCCCGACGGGCTTGCCGGCCGACCCAGTGGCGCTCGTGATCGTGTCCCCGACGCCGCGGGCCGCGGCTCCGGTGACGCCCCCGACGGTTCGGCCGATCCCACCGACGGTGTTGCCGACGGTGCTAGTGACGAATTTGGCGGCGCCGGTGACGCCCTTGTCTTGAGAGTTGCCGGACATGGTGTTGCTATATTGTGTTGGTTTTTAACAGTTGTCGGTTGTTTTATTTGATTTGGTGTCGTGGTTGGAATACACAGGAAATGGTTGTGGATGCTATTGAGAAGAGGTTAACTGAGATGAACCGTTCTATTTCTATAAATATTGAATCCATGTAGGGCCGATGTCTTAGCGTTACGTTGATGATCTGCAGAGAGGTGACGTCACAGGGGATGCGCCGTGTTGGCGCCACATTGGTCAGCCTGGATCGACGATGTATAACAAGTATTGATACTAAACCGAACCGGATCAAGTATTCGGAACTCAAATAGAGATGTTTAAGCCAGGAAAAGACCATACGGCATATTGACCCACCTTCTGGTGGTTGAAGCTCCGCCATTGCACTATTTCGAAGCCATTAGGATTCCTTCGGGGGAGAAAAGGGGGCATCCACGCGTAAGCGCACAATGTCATCGAGAACACCGGGGTGTTCAAGCGTGCCTGACAGAATATCTCTAACTTCTCCGCCTATATGGCATGTATTGCTGTTTTAATTAGGCGCTTTCGCTTACTCATAATTGCTGAGCTCTAGTCCTCGCTCTGCTACCTTGACCTTTTCTTAAATACCCTCCCGAGGCATGCGTTATTCAGGATACTTTCTTAGAAACCACCAAAGTCACCGATTTCGGTCGTCGGCACGATGTATGGCTGCACTTTCTTGCGCACCAACGTCTTCTGCTCGTACGCGTACGCGACCTTGATGAGCTTCTCCTCGGTGAACTTGCCGCCCATGAAACTGAGGCCATACGGGATGTTCGGGCCGCGGGTGACCAGTCCGCGCGAGTTGATAACTACCTCAGTATCCTCCGGATAGAAGCTCATCGGGACAGTGACGACAGGTGCACCCACAATGGCGGCGAAGCCTGGAGAATTACTGGAGGGCATCACGATAGCGTCGGCCCCGGTGCGTTCGTAGGCACCGAGCAAGCCGGCCTCGCCACCGGCGTAGTAGTTCATCTGCAGGGCCTCCCAGAAGCGGAAGTTGGTGTTGTTGTAGCCGAGGTCCAGGGCGCTGTCCCACGTGGCGGTATCGCGGTCTGGGTATTGCTCGAGGGGAAACGATTGGGTGAACTCGCGCAGCTCTTCGAGGCTGTGGATGTTGTGGGGGTTCACGGTCAGCTCGGCAAGGTACGATACCAAGTTCGAGATGAAGTCGGCTGGTAGAATAGCGGTGCTGATAGGGGCGTTAGCGTCGGCCCAGTTTGCGTCGATGATGGTGGCTCCTTCGCTCTGCATCAGCTCGACCGCGCTCCAGAAGGCGACCATTTCCTCAGAGGTGTTACTGCTCGGGAGGACGTTGTAGGGGACGCCTATGCGGGCCTCCTTGAGGTATTCGGCGTCCAACCGGGCCGCGTAGTGGGGGATCTTGCCACAGTGAGGAATGGAATGAGTGTAGTTATCCTTGGGGTCAAAGCCCGCAATCGCCTCCAGTATTATTGCGGCGTCCTTGACGGTTCGGGCCATCGGTCCGATCGTGTCCTGGTGCTCGCTAATAGGGATCACGAGGTGACGGGAAGTAAGGCCAACCGTAGGCTTGATGCCAACAATGTTGTTCTTCTGGGCGGGCGAGAGAATGGAGCCGGATGTCTCCGTACCAAGTGAAGCGAGGGCAAGACCGAGTGCGGACGCCACACCGCTGCCGCTCGAGCTACCACTGGGGTCCTGGTTAGGATAATAAGGGGCTAAGACTTGGCCACCGTGTGCCGACCACCCGTTGCTGGAGTTGCCACTCCTGTAGTTGGCCCATTGACTCAGGTTCGTCTTGCCAAGGATAATCGCACCGGCCTTTCGCAGCTTCTGCGCCATGAAACTGTCTGCCGGGACTTTGGCGCCCACCAGAGCCCAGGACCCGGCCGAGTTGTCCATCTTGTCCTTGGTGGCGATGTTGTTCTTGATTAAGATGGGAACACCATGGAGCGGACCGAGATTCGTGCCATTAATACGCACGCCGTCCAGCTCACGAGCAATATGCAGGGCATCCGGGTTCACCTCCGTCACGGCGTGGAGCGTGCCGTTGACCTCCTGAATGCGGGCCAGGTAGGCATTGACAAGGTCAACGCTGGAGAAAAGGCCACTCCTGAGGCCTTCCTGCAGATCATCGATGGTGACATCGATCAAGCTGGGAAATGGCTTACCCTTGACTGCGGGGCAGTTAGTTTGAGTCAATGGATTTTCAGCAGTTTGCAGGATCATATGAAGAGAAATGATAAACACACTTACCGGAAGTGAGAGCGCTTGTAAAGCCAGCGACTGCTAGCCACACAGACGAGACTGTGAGTATAATGTGGCGGACGGACGGCATTGTGTCGTCAAGCACCCAGGTAATGAATGGGCTTCAACGAGCTGCTTTGCCCCTGCTTTGTGACTAGGACTATAGCGTGGCGGATCTGGAGAGGGCGTCCGCAAGGCACCTTTCATTACCATGGATACGTGCACCATGATGCATTTATATCTTCGAGGAGCGCCGCAAAACAAGATGGGATAGGGAGACAAGCCAAGCCATGCACTGTATATTTGCCAACAGGGAAGAGTGCACCCGAACGCGATCCCGATCTGAGGGTAACCGGACGGCGGGATTGCGGGGAGTCATGATAAGCAATCGACACTACGGCGCTATACTTGGGGCTTTTAAGGCCGATCCAGGGTTGATCTGGATGGGCTACAGCTCTACACGACTCCATAGATAAGAAGTGTGTGTAGCGCTGCTATTAGTAGAATATTGGACAGATACCAACGTATTCTTCGTAAATCCAAAGAGTTTTCCTGGACTGACACGTTGTAATGCATTTCGGCAAGATATACAGGTTTAACCTCGAGCGGTTATTTACGCGAACAGCTAGATATGATTCCGGTTAGTCAATCGACTCTTATAATATAATGATCACCAAAGTCCACAAGCTCTCTTATAGTAACAGGATTACCCCGTCTATAGTGGTATCACTGCATTCAAGGGTCCATAGGAGCCCAGAGAAAAGCAGGGTTGTAACCAATACGGATTGCAAATCAAGAAGTTTGAATTACACCATGCATAATGAGGAGTCCGTTGTTACAGAAGATACAGTTTTCCGGCATTCGGATGGCTTGCAAGCCAAGGCGTTGATTAGAATGTTAGACATGGTAGTTCGCTATAATAACTGGATCTAGTCTAGTCACTAGGTAGAACGACGAGTGGTATTCTGTAGACGAGTCAGGCCCCAGCATTGAAACAACAGTAATCATAGCTGACCTATTAGCGTCGTCCGATCCGCCTCCTGTTACATTTTACGCCATATGAGTTATACTGTCCGTTGTTGCATGTGCTTACCCAAGGCCACGACTATCATACACTCCTCTAGTACTTGAATCTTAGGCAGCTGAGCTCGGAGTTCCAATTATCTACTAGATATGACGAGCTAACATCATCCTCTAACAGATAGCCTTGGAGGAATAGTTCATTAAAACCAAAAGATTGACCAGTGAGTATCTTTATCATATATTTCCGGGGCATCTATCATCGTTCTGACGCTGCTGTAGACTTAAGATTTCTTTATGTGACTACATCAGGCGGGAGATGGAACTGGTTTCAGCATATTGAGGGGTCATGTATGTTCTAGGTAACCTCATAACCTTGTAGTCAACATTGTGGTATCTCGTTCTCACATACCCTGTCTGTAAGCTTACAGGCCGGTCTGTTCCCCTTGTCTTTCACGGCGTCACAGCATGGCTATGGCTAAAGAAACCAATCATTGACGAAGGAAGAGAAGAGTTAAGGGCGGACAGTCTTAGCAGAGTTTCCTCACTGACTATTAATTTGTAACGGATATGGCATATCTTATGGCGGAACCGTGTCGCCAATTACATACATGCAGCAGGGTGTAGAACGCTCTAAATCAAACAGATTGCCATTTCAGAGTCCAGAGTTCGCCCGCGATCTCCCATTCCTTAACCCCGAAGCACCCAGAATCAAAAGAGTATAGGGTGATATCAAAAAATAAAAAAATAAAAATAAAATAATTTTTTTTAAAAAAAATTAAAAAATTAAAAAAAAAATTAAAAAAAAGAGAGAGAGGGAAAGGTATGCTCCAACTTTCCGGGCTTGGTGAGTTCATCTGAGGCTTTAGCAAAGGAACCCAATACGTGACCGTCATTGCAGACAAGCTGTCAAACAGCCTGAGACCACGCAAATTGAGTATCCTCGTTGCAGCTTCATTCGTATATTGGTTCTGATGATGATAACAGCTAACTGTCTCTCGTCAGGGC